>JBBPBX010049343.1:0-25395 GCA_038048925.1 Garcialebias charrua
TCCCTGCTCTGTTAGGATTTAGGTTTCTAGTATTTCTGTATACCTAGCAACAATGGAAGCAAGTTACATAGTGAACGGCGATATCACCGATCTGCTGAGATCTGAACACCCCCATGACTACAGCACCAACCTATGGTGGCAACTGATGAACAAAACTGCTTATGAAGGAAAAACTACTAACTGCTATGTCTGTGCTCATCTACCCTATGCCACCTACAATTCAGGTTTGCAACCTGCTACTGTGCCCAAAGAACAACAAGCGTGCCTATATGGACTAAGCACCCACCCAGGAACAGGCAGCTGGGCAAAACAAGACTACACAAAATCACTGTCTGATGAAGTGAAGGACGCCCATCAAACTGCCTGAACTGATCACCATGACACATCTGCCGCCAAGCGTTTTGGGATGAAAACGCCAACTGCCTCGAGTCAGAAGATGTCATCGATTGCACACACCTCCTTGAACAAAGGACTTTTCAACATCAGCAACCCAACAAGAGGACGACAAGAAACCACCACCGTAGCATTGCAGTGCCAGGTGACAAAGGCTCTCGTGTTTTAACTGACTGGTATTTCTTGTGTGGACACAGAGCCTATACAGCATTGCCACCTAATTGGGGGGGCCTTTGTGCTTTGGTCCCCCTATCCAACCCGACGCCTGTGCTGAGGAAGCTACTGACACCCTCAGCTCACAGGACAAAACGCTCTGCAATGCCTGAGATAACAAGATGGGGAGGGCTCAACACCAGCACCGGCGTCCCATGGGAATTCAAGATCTGGAATGGAGGGGAAAAGTTCTTCCAGAGCCTTTTCCCATGGGTAGGAGTCGGTTGGAATCAACAGGTATGCCCTCCCCGCCTCATCAACGACACCTACAAATCAGCAAATGGAACTCTGGGAGAGCTGAAAGCAATGGGAGAGATGATCCTACAAAACTGACATTCTCAACCTCCTGACTGCATCATGAGGAGGCGTGTGTAAAATTATTGGCGAATCGTGCTGTACCTACATCCCAGACGAATCAGGAACAGGAGGAGACATCCACGATGCTTTGCACGATCTGAGCGAACTATGTTGAGAGTGGGACTAAAGGAACAGACCCTTTCAACCCATGGTCATGGTTCACCTCCGGACCATGGTGGCACCTCCTGCTGAGAATCTGCACTCCAATCCTGACAATTGCCTTCTTTTTATTTGTGTAGTACCATGTCTGAAAAACATGATGAATTAGCCTAAAAAGAAAATGCAGAGTGATTCTTTTTCTCATTTTTTGTTGTTTTTCTTTTGGTTTGAGTCCATAAAGGACCTTAGTTCATAAAGAACTCATTTTTGCTGTGCGCCTCAATGATCGTTTCATCTGATTAAGTTGTAACCAGTTTAAATGATAAAGAGGACGGATATGTTAGAGAGTTCAAACATTGATCATTTAAACTTATTACTTTAATGTATTCTGATGAATCATTAACCAGTTTGCTTTACTAAAAGTCTTTCTGTATGAAACAAAACATCTCTGAAGAACATAACTTGTTGCTTCATGCACACAGAACAAAAACACTGATTAGGCCAGCTCATGTTTTAATCACAGATAAGGTTTTGACATTACGTTATTGTTTGTTATGACATTGCCACACTCATGTTTTAATCACAGATAAGGTTTTAACATTACGTTATTGTTTGTTTTTACACTGCCACGTTTTCCATGTGCTATCTGAAACTGTCATCCTGTTACTCATTATTGTCCAACCTTTGAGAGAATAAAAAGCCAGTACGCACTTTCCAATTTGGATTTGATCTCAAACACTTTTGAAACATGTTTCAAAGTGTCTTGAGGTGATCTCCCATTTTCAAAGTCTGCTGCTCTGAAAATTAATTCTTGTCTCTCTTCTTGTGTGGTTCGTGTTGAAGGTGAAGGTGTTTAAAAATCCTCCATCAGGGACGTTACCGTGGAGACAACGGGACGGTGGTATGTGTTTTTTGCCCCTAATTTGAATTCGGCCTCGGGGTTGGTTTCCATACCACTCACATAATTAAGTAATGATCAGTTTATATGATAAGAGGATGGAATGATGGAGATGTTCAACATTTATCATCTAAAACTAATTACTCTGACATAAAAATTCTTACCCAGCTCACTTATATCAAATAAAAGTGTTCCCATCAAACACTTATATTTGATAGTACAAACATACATGTTTGTTTTTCCCCTTGATACAGAAAAGACAAAGTCTTTTAGCCTTGACAATGTTTGGATTAGATGTTCCTGTTGGATCAGAACCATGACTCGTTTGTTTTATCTGTAAAACGTCAGAGCTTGTCAACTCTACCTCCTTCTTGTTTAAATAGCTTGTCATATCCAGCACAATTCGGATTTGTGCTGGACAATGTATTTTGAGACCAACTAAGTTTCAGAAGTGCATTAAAAGCCTTTCCCTTTTGCAAAGTTTCATTATCTGTGTTAACTCAATTCTCTTGTTTATCTTGTGTGGTTTTTATTAAAGTAGAACTAAACCCAAAATTAACTTTTTTTAGCTGATAAACTCCCTAGAATGTGTTTAAAATGTTATCTAGCACTATGGCTATGTTTATTTTCACATAATTGTGCGTATCTGTGTAAATCTGCAATATTTGGTCTAAAAACGTGTTTACGATAGTTCTATGGGTTGAACTGGCAAATTACACCTTAATTTTCTTATTTGTCCAAACGCTCATGTGTGACGTGTCTGCTCATGTGTGACGTCACAAAGGTGGTTCAAGCAGAGCCAATCCCCTGCAGAGATGAGAAGGTCCTGCAGCTGTTCATACCTTATATGGAAGTGCTACATTTCCCTCCTGAAAAGCTTTTTTTTTTCATTCTTTTTTTTTCCGTTTTTTTAAGCCTTTGGTTTTGGATGGAATGGGTGGAATAGATAAATACATCTACATGTTTCTTCTTTGTTGTTGCTTGGTGTATGTTGTTGGCTAGAGGTTTAATTTGTTTTAGGTTGTTGCTGGTGGAGGTGTGAACAAAAGCACAACTCTACCTCCACCCCTTCTTGTCTCTCGACACGCCTATTTTGAGGGAGATTTTGAAACTGCTTTGGGGGAGGAGTTACCGATCCACAGGGTGTGGAGTTCCTCTTTAAGGTAACAGGGGTTTAAAATCCCCATCACAAGCAGTGGCGGACTTAGACATTTTGGGGCCCCAGGCAAACCTTTGTAAAGGGGCCCTCCCCCAAGTCAGCCTAAATGTACCATTAGGCCCTGCCATGAAGGTCAAAGATTTTCATGTTAATACTCTAATACTGGAAACTAGACAATAAAAACAACCGTTTTTTTCTCTACTTTAATAAGGTACAACTATCCTTTAAAGTCTTTTTACGTTTTTCCGCCCCGCTTTCGTATCTTCGTGTTGGCTTCTTCTGTTTTCCATCTCCTCTGTCTTCCCGCTCAAGCATACTGAGCACTTCCTGGATTTTTGGGTGATGTGTAACGCTCATTAAGGCTAGGCGCCTGACCACGGCCAGATATGGTAAATAGTAGGGTTGTACATCTCTGTGGGACAGACGATTCGATTCACATCTAGATACAAAGGTTACGATTCGATTCAAAAACGATTTATTTTAAAAACGGAACGATTCGATTCGATGCAGTGTAAAAGCGATTCGGTTCGATTCGATTAAACTTCAAACAATTCTACGTTTTAACATTTGTTGATGTACCGGTAGACAAATATTTCATTATGAAAGAAAAAGGACCATTTCTATCAATGTGACATTCTTAGAACATTTTTAAATTTGTAAAAGTCCACATATATCATATCTAAAAGGGTGCTGTAAAGCACTGGTAAAAATAAAGTAAAAAGCCAAACAAAATAATCACATGTTAAATGTGTTTATTTTTAAACATGGACCTAAAAAGACCAGCTAAAAGAAAATTTCCTACAGAAAATACAGAAAAAATATAAAAGGCACAAATGGTTACAGCAGCATGTAATAAAATAAAAATCACTAGGAAAAAAAACAGGAATAAGCTAAGCACAAAGCTCCTGTGTGTGCAATAACCCGCTGTGCAATAACCCACTGTGCAATAACCTGTCACACAACCTGTAGTTTGGTAGTTATGTGCAATATAGATCATGTGCATTTTAGCTTATATTTCATTACTACCTTGAAATAGTTATTCACACAAATTCATCCTGCTTCACCGTTAAAATTCTACCATGTTGTTTACTATTTTTCTCTTCAGAAACTTTGTAAATATTATAATTACTGTTTCACTTTTTGGTAGTTTATTTTGTACCCTTATTGCATGCTTTAGTATTTCCTGTTTGCTTGTTGTTTGTTTTTTAGCAGTCAAAATCGTTTTTTCTCATCCTGAGCATTTCATTGTACTAAGTTAACCCTGTGTTAACCTGCATATGACAAATAAACACTTGAACTTGAACTTAATAATACAAAACATAATGCAAGAACAGTACACCTAACAACAGCAGCACGAACATGAGTTTGTGTGAGCAGGTGGGCACGGATTAATATAAAAACATGCTCTCTGTACCTCTTGACTTCTTCACTGGCCTGGTCCCTCACAGATCTAGCTGCCATCCTCACTTCAAAGTCTCCCAACAGCTCGTCCAGCGCTAACATTTTCTTCTTTTTACAAGGTGGTTCATCATCTGAAATAGAAAACAAGCACCATATATTACTGGCTATGTTAACCATGAAGTTGTTGGTTTTTTTTTACTGACTTTACCATTTTATGTAAAAATCTTCATCTGATGTTCAGAATTTATTTATGTAGGGACCCGTGTATAACATGTGTAAAAGATGTATCATTATCATCATCATCATGATTATTATGTAACTCTTTCTGTGCATGCAGATTCTCTCATTATAGTGAATGTGTTTTATGCTGATACAATGACAGCAGCACAAGATTAAGACAAAGTCAGCTCATTCTTGATCACAAGTTATAAAACACAAACCTTTAAGCTCATCTTGGGTCTGGGGTGTATCAATGCAGACGTTCAGATCTCCATTTGTAGGTTCAGTCTGGCATGGATTAGTCTGCACTGGACCTCTCTGAACTGAATCCCCCATTACCTAGAAATAAAACATGACATTACATTTAGTGTACAGTATGGTTAAATGCAGTGTAAACAATCAAAAAACAGTAGGCAGAATAAATCTAGTGACAGTAACAAAACACAGCAGACTGTAACTGAATGCACTGTAAGATGTATTTTGACAGTGTGTTGGGGGATTTACCTTGTGATGCAGGGATGTTGCTTCTGCTGATAGGCTTGTGAATGTCCTCTCTGCATCATGGCTACTGAGGGGCAGGGAAACGGGGGTCCAGAGCTGCTGCAGTGTGGAAGAGATCTTTAAGGACTGTGTAGCTCGTGATGAACTATCACCGAGTTGCCCATAAAATTTAGTGATAACGTTACCCGTCGCTTTCTGTGATGCAGCTACATGCTCCTGCTCGTTGTTATGAGGCTTGAGAAGTTCGCAATACTCCTCTCTGTGTTTCCTCGTTGCATGTTGGTTGAGGTTTGTTGTGCTACCAGTGTACTTCAGAGGTGCTCTGCATAGCTTACAAATAGCGTGGCTTTTGTCGAGTTTTCTGTCCTTCTAGTAAATCCCGAAAACGTTCCACACTTTAGAGTTTTGTCTGGCTGATGTATTGAAAATATTTCGCAGTGACTCGCTAGCGCGGCTACTAGTATTTACATCCATGTTCGTCGTCTTGGTGAGCTACGGCGCATGCGTGAGAATAGCTTCGCGGGCATTTCCAACTCTCGTGTTGTTTTAGAAACGCATTGTAAACCCAGCAAGTCTCGCGATACCCGGTCTGTGTCTCTTCAACCGGTTCATCTCTGAATTTGTGGCTGGTTGCTGTCAGTTTACATGGCTGCTACCGATGTAACCACATCGCTAGCTTGTCAAACCGGATATCCGGTAGAATCGGTTTATCTATAACAAGCCTAGTAAATAGGCAGTCAGAAAAGGTTCAGCTGAGGAGCCTGTTGTGTGAATAAAACACCATCAGACAAGAAGCAAGTTTTAAGTTGTTTGTATTGTATAGACTTAGGAAGGTATTTATAATAATATTGTTTGTAATAATAATCATTTTCTTTGAGTATAACCAATAGACAAAATACACACAACAAAACAGACCCTGATTACACCCAAGAGTTCTTTTTTTTCTATTTTAAATCAGTTCTTGAATCCCGGATGATTAAAGGTCCATCAATCAATAATCTGGTAGTTTGTAGTTCATGATCCAGGGTAATATGTCCAGAAAAAAACAAATAGTTTGGTGCAATTTAAGTCCTACCGCACAGCTGCGGTGATCCGGTAGCTCGCCATCCTGGGTGGGAACAGGGGGTGAAAAAAACCTGACCTAAACAAGGTCATAAACAAAACAAAAATTAGCATTACTATATACACAGGACTAAACTGTTATCAAAAATAGTTAAACATTCACATAGTTAAACATTCACAAAAACAAATAAAATAATTCCAGCAGGTATTTTTCAAGAATCATTCAAATGTCCTGTTAAGCACCTTGGTCAATGCAAGGCATTGTAGGAAGGTGCTATACAAATAAAGTTTATTATTATTATTATTATAACTTCAATTCAAAGACCACATCAACAGTACAGATCCAATTAAAGTTACAGATCAAGTTTTAAAGTGCACTTCCAAGTTGTATCCAAGTTTAATTCATATAAGAGTCAATTAAGCTTAATTTACTTCAATATTGTTTCAATAAACAAATAGTAATTTCTTTTTTGTTGCGCAACCCAAAAGAAATTAAACCAATTCCAAAGTTCTATAGACCGTCAACAGATTTAATGAAAAGTAACTAAAATGATCCTAAAAGGATGAAATTACAAAAATCAAAGGATTTATTTAATACTTTACGTATATATATTTTATTCGGCCACAAAACTAACAAAAAGAGAATGATCTTTTAATCACTAAGACCACTTTTAAATCTCAAATACATAAATGGAGTGGGCGTTTTGCCATTGCATTTCTATTTCATAAAAGGAACCCAAATACATAAAACAAACAACTCACCGTCGAGTGGTTGACACAAAACACCCAATACAATCCTCCGGCCGCATTAATTTAGCTTGATACAGCGGGGTTCTCTCATGATTTATGAAGACGCCAAGCACAAACAGCTAGCCACAGCGTTAGCCGGAGCGGAGCCCCCGAGTTCACCTCTGACCCGGAAGATGTCAAGATGGAATACATGTAGTCCATTTTTAGTAGGGGGATACAGAAATCGACCGGTTTTTGTATTGCGTTTTTAATGATCGTTTTCATCGTAACTATAATTGTTTTTATGTTAAACGTACATTAACAAGCAGGAGCAATGTTAGGGATGTAGGTGACTGGCCGGGGCGGGGCCCCTGATTGGGGGCCCCAGGCAACGGCCTCATTTGCCTACATGGTAGATCCGCGTCTGATCACAAATATTTCTTTACGATAAAGTAGTATTTCTTGACTTCAGTATTTTTTTAATAAAAGTTTTTCTGTTTAATGAAGTTAAGAAATACCTTTTTTATATGTATTTTTTCTCTCCCTGAAATAGTTTTTAAATTCAACTTTATATGTAGGAGTTACATTGTTGATGTTCCCATTAAAGCTTCAGTATGTAACATTTTTTATAAAAATATTTCTTCATTCTGCCATATCTATTGACTGACTGATGTTAGCCAGGTAATCTCTGGAAGAAAAAAAAATTGTCCCCTTGCTTCTCCAGGTGGTACATAAGCATTTCTAAAAAGAAAAAGTGACCCACCATTTTCCAGCCAATAAAAACAAAGTAATTTTCATGAACGAGCTTCCCCCGCCCATCCCCCGCTTCTCCCACCCGGCAGCGCGCATCCGCGCACGTTCCCGTTCAAACAGTAGCTGTGTCAATATGGCGGAGGATAAACCCATAACTTTTCCGGGAACAAACGTTCCAGTAAAACTTCAAATTGCTCGATTGGCGCAGGTTCGGAAACCCAACACAGTTAAACAGAAGAAGACCCATGAAGAAAAGAAAGAAACAAACAGATCGAGCACGGAATCGAATAAACATCCCCGTGCCTGCGTGGGTTTCCTCCGGGTACTCCGGTTTCCTTCCACAGACCAAAAAACATGCTTGTTAGGCTGATTGGTGACTCTAAATTGACCCTAGGTGTGAGTGTGAGAGTGGATGGTTGTTTGGTGTGAGTGAGACAGGTCCCTCTTGTAAATGAGTCCCCGTGACTCAACGAGGCTAGCCTGTATAAATAAAGGTTGAATGAATGAATGAATGAACATCGGAGGTGCTTTTCAGCGGTGGCGAGAGCTTCGGGTGCTCAAAGGATTGCAAAGCGATGCAGAGTTAGCAACAATCCTGCTTGACAAGTAAGTGTGTTTGCTTGAATCATGTGATAGAGCAAATGCCATGTTATTATTTACAACAGGCTAAAACCGTTTTCCGGCCTACAGCTGACGTGATAAATGCTAATGTTAGCAGCTAACTCATTCAACCTCAGTATTGTTTCGATACGTACATTTAGTTATCCTAACTTATTGTATTGTGGATCAGCATGCAGATATGATGAAAGTACTGTAACTGCGCTGTCTGTGTAAGAGAGTCATGATCAAAACAACTAGCAATTAGCATATTGTCTGCAGATCATTTGGTGTTCATAATCGAAAAGTCTGTTAGTTCTCCTGCACAATATATGTTGTTGATGCATACATGTCAACCTCTTTGGACGTTTACCTTTATAAAGGGCCTCAAAAATCATTAATTTTTAGCATAAAATCTGTAAAACTTGCGGTGGGGGAGTGGGTTTTTTGCTTTTGTCTGCTGCAGACATGAGCCTGCTGTGACGACTGCTGTAAAGTGAGCTGATTGGAGGCTCACTTTACAGCAGGCTGTGAAGCAGGAGGAAAGGATAGCGTAAAAAGTTCAAATTTTACTTCTAGCAGCAGAACAGGATGGAAGATAGCTGATGGATGCTATTTTTTTAATCATCCTACATGCTTTGATATGTTAGATAAATTTGTCATTTTATGAGTATGGCATTTTTTGGCATTTTATGAGTATAGTGTGTCTCACTCCAGAGGGCTTCATCACCGATGAAGCCCTCTGGAGTGAGGGTGAAACGTTTCTACTAAAAATAAACTGTCCAGATGACCTGATAGAGAATTATCGAATGTTAGTTTATGTTTTTTCACGTTTATATTGTTTTGTTTTAGTATGTCTTCGCTGGACATTCACGACGAGGTTGATGAAAGAGACTTCAATGACATTCAAAATTCTGTGTAAGTAGTATTGGTCAATATTTACTCAAATATTACTTGTTGAGTGTCAAAGACTAATCTTTATATCCCTTTAAATAGTATTGACTGGGCTGAAGACAGAACATGGACACCACAGAAATTCAGAAGGCCATTGTAAGAAAACGGGTGTCATCTGGACATGGGCTGCCTACCATGCGAGCGACTGACCTACGTCAGAGCTTTTGGAGACACAAGTCAGCAGGGTCCAGGGTAAGAAATAGTTGTAACATGTCATCACTGCACTTTTTCTTTTTGATTTTTTAAACCTGGATTATTCATTTTGATATATTTATATAACTTTCTCCCTCAGGATTAAATAATTTATGAATAATAATGTCTTAACACATTCACTTATTTATGCTCTTTCAACAAGTCAAAAATTACCACAGACAGATGCTCGTGGAGCAATCATCTCAGAGCAGAAATGCAAATACATATGTAAAAATAAAGTCTATTTTTAAGTTGCAACTTTCTGGCTTTGTGATTTTCATTGTCATTATGACCATTGTTGACCCAGTGATTTTGCTTCATTCATACTGAAAGGAACTGTTTGGTAAATGATTCAAAAGATAATTCAGTAATGTGCAATGCTAAAGTGAGCATTATAGTTCAAAACAATGAATTATAAAAAAAAACAATTAGAAGCACTTTATTAAAAATAATAGCAAATAAAAATATATTTTTTGAATGAATAACTGCTATTGTAGTGAAAAGAACACAACACAGCAACACAGCAACTACACCGGTATTGTCCATGAGGATCTGGAAAGCAGTCCCTGATACCCACACACAGCAGCTTGGAATGACAACTCTGTGACCTGGACCCAGAGTGCCACACTGCCAAGCTCTCTGCATCTATGGTAGATGCACCATGAAGGTTGTCCAGGTAGGAGGGATGGTTGATGGTGAAGCAGGACTGAAATGGCTGAGGACATCAAAAATCAAACTTGGAGCACGTTCCAAAACACTGCTCCAACACTTGTCGTGTTTGTTGAAGATCCAGATAACAAATCTTGTAAATGAAAGTTCATCATAAAAAGATAAACAACTAAAATTAAACAAACGCGGAAGCGAGCAGACGTGCAGAGGAGCGCTCCGTCATGAACTGAACAAACAAACAAACAATCTTCAAACAGATTCAAACAAATTTGAGTAATCTGTAATTTAAGGAAAATGATCCTTTCACAAACCTTTTTTGCTTGAGGTTTGTCTGAGATTTTTTTTAGTTTTTTTCTGCTGGCTTAGTGGAAGAGTGGAGAAGCAGAAACCGATTCCTCTCAGCGTTTCTGGTGGGCGTTGGCTCCCGGCCGGCCGGCTCTGCTGGCGGCATTCCAAATCTTTGGATGGCTGTCTTCCTGCTGTGAAGCAGCGGAATCTGGTGCTGTGCGTCATCGTATCTGTGGACGAAGGCTGTGTTTGACGACTGCCGTGCGAGGGGTTGGTGAACGTCGTGGCCGAGTCTCGGTTTGCGGCTGGACAGCCGTGGGGACAGCTGTCTGCGCGGCTGCAGGCGTGCATGTTCGCTGATACGGGGTGCTGAGGAACCAGCGCTCGTCAAGGAGGAAGTCTGGATCAGAACAGCTGTTGAGTACTTCTTTCATTTATTCTCCTCCTGTTTGGAGCTGGGCTGGATGAATCCATTTACTTTTTGAAAAGAATACTGTCATTGTGCTACGGAAGCATAGTGCTGCCACCTCGTCACTTGGATAAAAAAAATAAAATAATAATTAAATAGCAACAAATAAAATGGCAGGAAAATCAAGAGCAAAAAAACATGATATGCATGATCAAAGCCCGGATGACTTTGATGAGATAAAACGATCCCTTGATTTCATGAGTTCAGAATTAACAAAGGTGACAACACAACAAGAACTCTTGATGAAGTTGTTTGAGGAGATCAAGCAATTAAAAATGGAATCTAATTATAAAGACAAAAAAATCGCTGAACTTGAACAAAAAGTGGATTTTCTTGAACAAGATGCTAGACTGGATAATCTTGTGATAACTGGTCTGGAAATAAAAAAATCGGAAATACACGAAAGTTGTCACAAATGAAGGAATAACTGAAGACACGACACCACAGGAACTGACGTCATTAGAAGATCAGGTTGTAAATTTCTTGCAGGACAGGGACATTGAAATACATCATGAGGACATATCTATATGCCACACCCTGCCCAGCAAGACTGACAACTTCAAACCGGTGGTTGTGGTGAAGTTCATCAGCAGAAAAGCAAGAAATAAAGTGATCATGCAAGCAAAAAAATTACAGGGAACAAGAGTTTTCATAAATGAACATCTAACAAAGCGAAATGGAGTCATTGCACATGAAGCACGATTATTAAAATAAGCAAAAAGAATTGTGTCAACATGGACGAGAAATGGAAAAATCTGGATCAAAGTAAAGGAAACATCACAACCTACAGTAATACGAGACTTGAAGGACTTGGACAATTTTAGATGAACATAGGAGCAGACAAACAAATATTTCTCACAAACATCCATAAAAAAATCGGTCTGATGAACAAACACACTGAATCAATATGATGTACAATGACTCTGAAACAAAAATCTATAGTGTTGAAGAGGTGATCGACGAAATTTTTTTCCCAGCTATAAAAGATAGTAAATACTATAATGAAAATCAATTTAACGATATAAACACGATAAATGGAAATCTTTCTATTCTTCATTGGAATTGCAGAAGTATCAATGCAAATATATCCAAATTAACAGATTACCTAAATAAATTAAATAAAACTTTTACAATTATAGCTTTATCAGAAACATGTTAAATGACGTTAATATAGATAATGCATACATCGAAGGTTATGAATTATACCATATGAACAGAAAAACAAAAAGAGGTGGAGGAGTTGCTATATTTATTAAAAATGAAATAAAATGTAAATTCATTAGGGAAATGTCGATGACTGTAGATAACATCATGGAAATGATATCAATAGAAATAATAAATGAGAATGACAAAAACATTATAATAAGTTGTGTTTACCGATCACCAGGATCCAATATAGACTTGTTTACGGAAAAAATTATGGAGTCACTATTAAAGAGCAGAAATAAAGGAGTTTTTTTGTGTGGTGACTTCAATATTGATCTGGGTAATGAGACAGATTCAAGTACATTCATTAATTCAATGTATAGTATAAATTCATTTCCATCGATAACAAATCCAACACGAATAACATCACACAGTTCTACAATAATTGATAATGTATTTACTAATATAACTGATGCAAATATACTAAGTGGTATTTTGATGACTGATCTAAGTGATCATTTACCAGTTTTTACAATTTGCAATAAATAGGTTATAAATTCAAATAAAACTGCAGAGAAGAAAACAATAATAAATACATCAATTAAAGCAATTAAAGCATATTTATATATATGTGTGTGTGTGTGTATATATATATATAGTACATCCATATATATATTCTTTATATAAAAAATGTATGTTTATATAAGCTAAACATATTTATATAACAGATAGCGTACACGTTCATAAGCAATCCTCTCCAATCTTAAATTGTCAATTGTCAATAGCCTATATGCCACGGGTAGTGGTGACGTACTTCCGTTAAAATATGACCGATACGCTTCACTTCCGGCTCTCATCTACTACTGTTGTTGTTAGCGGTAGCTTCTAGAACTAGACCATGTAAAAGACACAAAAGGTAAATTATCTGCGAGCTACTGGTACAACAAGAGAGATTTGTTGTGTGCCGTTGTGTCCAGTGAATAGCAGGTACAATAGAGCGCTTAGTTTTTTATATTTTAATGCCAGAGTTCGTGGCTAACCGAGTTAGCCTTAAAGCTAACACTCGGTTGTAGCCGGCGTTTTAAACCTCAGAATATTCAAGAGCCAGCATCAAACAGTGGTTAAAAATGAGCTGTACCTGCATTGTTCCAGTGGAATAATTGTCCCTTCCACTTCCATGACCGGGGCTTTGGGAGAGAAGCAGAGAGGACAGCGAGGAGGAGGAGAACACAGCAGCTGCAGCTCAGTAAGAAACACCGCAGTGAAGAAACACGATTATCACTCGACTCCACATCCTGCACTTGTAGATTTAATGTTGGAGTCATGATGAGTGATTTAATAAAAGTTTGTAACTACATACTTTTAAAATAATATTCAGATTTTAACATATGTTTTCTAATCTGTAAATATGTTTGTAAACTCTTAGTAACTTCAGGGCTGTTACACCTCTGAAATATTCTCTGCTGTTTCCTTTAATATGAAACCAGAACTGTTTCACTCCAATTAAACTTTTAATTTCCTGAGATGTAATTATTTATTTTAAAGCATAACTCTCATAAAGAGTTCTCCGTTTGGTTTTTTACTTGTAGGTAAATATGAACACTTGTTTTTTTTTTCCAGGTTTGCATCATCTGACCTCCTGATGTGTTCCTGCTGGCCCATGACTGCTCTGCTCTGCCATTCATGGTCGGTGTTCACCAAGAACTGAGAGGAACTCCCCATCAAGTTCAACTTGTGTTTATTTGTCTTATACAGGTTAACACAGAGTTAACAGTACAATGAAGTGCTCAGGATGAGAAGAGCAGATTTGACTTGCTAAAAATCAAAGAACAAACTACTGTATGTATACTAAAAGCATGCACAGTGAAAAAGTAATTATAATATTCACAAAGTCCTGAAGAGAGACGGATATAACAATGCAGCAGGATGAATTTGAATTAACTACTGCAAGTATTTCAAGCTAGTAATATAAGCTAACATGCACATAAAGTTTTAAATATATATATATAAATATATACACATACAGTATATATAATAATATATTATTATATATATGTGTATATATTTATATATATATTTAAAACTTTATGTGCATATATATGTATGCACATAATCAACATTACACAGGTTGTGTGACAGGTTATTGCACAAGTACTGTAGTGACATTGAGATTTAATTATTAGTTATTACCAGTTGTTCAGTGTTATTTATTGATTATTTAACCACACCACCCCGTCAACTCATACCCTGCAGCCCGTTGAGTTCTTCCTGTTCTTAAATGACCTTGACCTTGGATCAAAGCAACGGGACCTTGCTGACCCGTACGGTGTCCATCAGTCCACGGTCAGACGGATTTTCACAGCAACTTTGTATTGACAGTACTCGGCTCTACCTGAAGAGCAGATACATAAAAATCTACCTGCAGACTTCAAGGACTACCCTGACACTACAGTCACACTACTTACTACTTGTAAGAAAATAAAATGTTCAAAACATTCTGACTTTTGTCTTCATTGATGTATTATCACCCAAAAAAAATGTGTACTGTATTTTGGTTTAAGACAGGCTTAGAGTCGTTTTAGCCATTTTATTAAAAAGAAATTTGATGATAATGTTACATTACTGTACAAAACGTATGAGTCAAGCTAAATGAGGCACAATATTTAAACACTGTTTAAATTATATTATTATTATTACATCTTCTGACTAACTCCCAGCTTCCTCGACTGCTTTTGGAGATTTAAAAACATGTAATCAGTCAGATTACAGTGCTCAGTGGAACAACTTGTTTGTATTTGGATCCAATCTCAGCTCCTCACTGCTTCCCTCATGTTTGAGCTGTAGCGGTGGTGTCTTCCCACGTCTCACAAACATCTAGGATGGACCAGGGGTTCCCTCATCATCACCAACACCTGCCGTGTCCTGTGCAGTGAAAGAAAACATCTCTTATTAAGACCTGCTACAAACAGTGATTTAACAGGTTTGACTTCAGCTCAACTTTTGTAAACAAACTTGAATTAAAATAACTTTTGTTTCTAAATCTGCTCTAAATCTCCTGCCTCCTTGTTTGAAACTGAACTGTCAGGTGGCTTTGACTCAAACAGTGGGGCTTCTGGCTCTCTTCCTCATGGACTGTAAACACTCAGCCCTAACTGACTTCTCCTGCCTCCTTGTTTGAAACTAACATTTGTGTTAATAAGAAAACATTGTACAGACAAAACACGTTTACTCAACAGATTAGCAAGGCTAACTATGTTAGCTGTGTTAGCCTACATGAGGCAGTTTGGTGAACTGAAAACAAATACCGACTTACCTTCATATTTATTTATGTAGTTGGACACAAAGCTTAAATCCTTTATCCTTCTTAGATGTGGGCGCTTTAGAGAAGGTCTGAAATTATTCTGTAGACATTATTAACAGTGACTGTCGGCAAGTCCTGCAGAGATCTCGTGAAGAACGCCATCGCTAACACCGTGTTGACTGCAAACCGGAAGTGCGTCTTACGGGTGAAGAATGCGGAAGTGCTGGAACGGAAGTCCGTGGCATATAGCCTATTGTGAAGGTAGTTGGAGTGAGTACAGAGGATGCAGAGGACAGAGTGAGGTGGAGGAGGATGACTCGCTGTGGTGACCCCTGAAAAGGGAAAAGCCGAAAGAAGAAGAAAGAAGAAGAAGAAGAAGAAGAAGAAGAAGAAGTAATCTAACTTAGTTACTTTCCAAATCAAGTAATCAGTAACTTAACTAAGTTACTTTTTAAATGTATGCCATCACAGGTTGACCGCAACAAAACAACACAGGAGAGGAAACACTGATAACTGAAAGTACTGCCAAACTTAAATAGAAGCTTACAAAACAATGACTGCTCTGCACAGATTAATGTAGAATAATACCTGAACTAACAACTGGCCAACTGCATATCAGGAAAGAGAAGCAGCAACAGCAGATTACATTGTTAATTGCATTTATGATTCAGTGCAATAATAACCTAATTTAAAAGGTAACAGATCATTAAAACGTGTTTTATTTACGTCATGACTTTAATAGCTGGATGTGCAGCCCCTGAGCAGATTGAACAGCTCTGTTTTAAAGGGGACCACATGTAAGTATTTAAAATTTTTATGTTATTTCTGTGTGCCATCTTGACAATATTAATTCATTTTAATACACAAAATAATTCTTAGATAATTAATTATACCCTTTTTAATTCTGCCATTTTTAACTTTCGTTTTGAACGACCGGTTTCTGATACTGAGTTCTGAAGTCCACGCCCTTCAACGATCTGTTTACGCCCTCTGTAACAGCCAGTATCTGTAATGTGTTGTTGTTTTAAAATTAGCTCTTTTTTTATTACTCATTTGACTTACTGTTAGTGTTAGCTTAAGATAACTTACCGAAACCCGTCTGAGCGCGCCGCAATTTGCTGCTCCTTTTAGCATGAGACCACCCGAATCCGAAGCTAATGTTAGCTTGTTCCTCTTCCGGTGTTCGCCAGCTCCGCTCGTTGCACGCGGAGATTTTGGGAGTTATCGCTGTTCCAGTCAAGACAACACAAAGTTCACCAAGTGTCTCCCGTAAATTAATCCGTAAGGAGAAGGTCCTCGCTGCTGCGAGGCTGCAGGAGCAGCGAGGCTGTACAGTTGAAGCTCCGCTCCATCGCGCCAGAAGAGGGTCCCGTTGCCGCAGGTCCCTACGCCGGGGGTCCGCTCGTTTAATTTTTGCCGGCTGCGCGTTGGGAGCGATCGCAAATACACTAAAAATTGAACTAAAACATAAAAATAACAATTATACTTTATTTATAAAGCCATTTAAAAAAACACAGCTGCAACAAAGTGCTGTACACATGAAATTAAGAACATATAAACAAAAGATGAGATGAAATCATGAAAAACAACAGTCATGTGTTTAATACAGAAGTGGGTTGAGCCTAACCAGGGGTTGCTACAGTGTTGCCAGGTGTACGATAATTATCGTATTTGTACGATAGTTTTGCCCTCTGTACGATGTACGATCAATAATCCCGAAAAAGGCCAAAAATACGATAATTTGGCCATTCTGTGAACGTGTAGTTGTGATCGGTTTCCATCAGCCTGTCGCAACTGTCTGTCTGAGTTTTTTTGTGAACCCTGAAGGCGTCTTGAAATTCCAGCCAATCGTGCTTTTCTAAATGTGACAGAAGAGTGACGTATTTGCAGAACAACGACCATGATTGGCTGAAAAGTCCGCTGCACCCGCCCCATGCGTTAGAAAAAGCAGAGCCGTGTGACACGGTCTGGAAGAAGTGATGAAAATGATAGAACGTTTATATAAAGTTGAACGTTAAATTATAATAAATAAATATATTAAGAAAACATGACAGGAAAACTGGGACATTATTACTGATACAGGAAGACATTTACACAACATTCATAAGGTAAGATATACAAGGAAAGCAGGAAGAAACAGGAACTTACTCGCATTAGAACAGGACACACAGACCTTAATAAATCTCTTAAAATAATTGCAAAGCATGAAACAGGACTTTTTTGTGACATGTGCACCAGCAATTTCCCTGAAACGGTTCAACATGTCTTTATGGAATGTCCAGGGTATGAAACAAAGAATGCATTTCCAAAAATAAATAAATAAAATGAATATTAAATTTACAATTAGGGATTTTTGAATGTCCAGAGGACCAGACTTAGCTTTTTTAGATTTTTCTACCTGGATTATTGAGCATGCATCAGGGTACAATTAGGGATGTTTTTAGCAGTGATATCAGTAAAGTTAAAGATCAAGTTATTATTTCCTTGAAAATACAAACTTAATAGACAGAATTTAGTTCGAGTTATTAAATTAGGTCTATGGTTCCCACCAGTAATGACGCCACAAAGCTGTGAGTGCCGGTGTTACACCAAATCCTGCGACTTGTCAAAATCTGGGACGCCAGGGGGCGACAGCGTACATTCCCCCGTATGTACGTCTTGAGTGGAAGTGAGAAGAAGAGTATTTAGGTAAACTGCGTAGCTCTGCGCAGCTCTAATGAACAGTGTAGCAGGAATGAAAATGGAACACTTCCCGAATTTTGTTTCGGTCGCATTGACGGGGAAAATGTAATGAGTATGCTGAACACAGACGGACCATCGCATTCAATTGCTGTTGTTTAAACATTTAATTAATAAATCTGTAAATGATTAATAAATGTTTCCAAGTGCTTTGTTGGGAGGGAGATTGGTTTCAAAACTTGCTTATCATTAATTTTACTAAATGTATTTTATATTCTTCATTTATTTTACATTTTAATTTGTTACAGCTGATGTTTTAACTGTGTTTGTTGTTTGTATGATATTTTTCTTGCTGTGAAATGTTCTCCTTGGGTGTCCTGAAAGGCGCTTTTAAATGTTTATGTTTATTAAATTTGTTCATTTTTTTTTTACAAAAGAAACACAATACAAGACAATCCCATTAATGATACGTACACAATGTAAAAAAAAAAGAAAGGTAGCAGAAAGAAGAATAAATCTTATTATATCTGCCCCTTTTTTCAAACAGTTTAGTTTAGTTTAGTTTATTTTAGTAGTTGCATTGGTTGCACAGGAGATGGCAATGTAGTGCCAGAAATGTAGGTGTGGTTACCTGGCCTTCAGCAGCTGTTTACTGTACCTTTGACTCAGCTGCTCAGTGTCTGGCAATCACAGAGATGCTTTTGGTATGTATCTTGTTTTCAATTGTCTTTTGTAAATTAACAGAGAAATGTGAATCTATTTTGTCTGGTTTTACATTTTTCTCTTTAAACAAGATTGTATGTATAAATTTGCTGCATTAAAAATAATTTGAAATATATAGGTAAAGCTTAAATTCATATAAATATTTAATAATTTTCTATTAAGGGTTTAAATTTGTTGATTGAAACAGTATTTTCATTTGATATATTTAAATGTGTTTATTATTCAAGGTTTTCAACTTATGGCTCATGGAGCATCAGAGAAAATAAAATAAAAGACTAAATGAGTGGAGTTGTACAGCGTCCTCTGTTGGTGCCAAAGCCTTTTTTTCGAGTTCAAGCAAAGGAGATAACTCGACACACAATTTGATACCCGTCAAAATCGGTGACCTTACTGTAATTTCACATAACTATTTTCAAAGTTCATTTTAAATGTGTTTTGGAGTTCTGCCACCTCCTCACTACAGTCTGGGGGCAATTAACATAACATGGGAGCCTCAAGTACTCAGTATCACAGAGGTCACCAAATTTGATACCCGTCAAAATCGGTGACCTTACTGTAATTTCACATAAC
Source organism: Garcialebias charrua (assembly GCA_038048925.1). NCBI lineage: Eukaryota > Metazoa > Chordata > Actinopteri > Cyprinodontiformes > Rivulidae > Garcialebias > Garcialebias charrua. The sequence continues at coordinate 19,373 of JBBPBX010049343.1, forward strand.
TATTTTCAAAGTTCATTTTAAATGTGTTTTGGAGTTCTGCCACCTCCTCACTACAGTCTGGGGGCAATTAACATAACATGGGAGCCTCAAGTACTCAGTATCACAGAGGTCACCGAATTTGATACCCGTCAAAATCGGTGACCTTACTGTAATTTCACATAACTATTTTCAAAGTTCATTTTAAATGTGTTTTGGAGTTCTGCCACCTCCTCACTACAGTCTGGGGGCAATTAACATAACATGGGAGCCTCAAGTACTCAGTATCACAGAGGTCACCGAATTTGATACCCGTCAAAATCGGTGACCTTACTGTAATTTCACATAAATATTTTCAAAGTTCATTTTAAATGTGTTTTGGAGTTCTGCCACCTCCTCACTACAGTCTGGGGGCAATTAACATAACATGGGAGCCTCAAGTACTCAGTATCACAGAGGTCACCAAATTTGATACCCGTCAAAATCGGTGACCTTACTGTAATTTCACATAAATATTTTCAAAGTTCATTTTAAATGTGTTTTGGAGTTCTGCCACCTCCTCACTACAGTCTGGGGGCAATTAACATAACATGGGAGCCTCAAGTACTCAGTATCACAGAGGTCACCGAATTTGATACCCGTCAAAATCGGTGACCTTACTGTAATTTCACATAACTATTTTCAAAGTTCATTTTAAATGTGTTTTGGAGTTCTGCCACCTCCTCACTACAGTCTGGGGGCAATTAACATAACATGGGAGCCTCAAGTACTCAGTATCACAGAGGTCACCGAATTTGATACCCGTCAAAATCGGTGACCTTACTGTAATTTCACATAACTATTTTCAAAGTTCATTTTAAATGTGTTTTGGAGTTCTGCCACCTCCTCACTACAGTCTGGGGGCAATTAACATAACATGGGAGCCTCAAGTACTCAGTATCACAGAGGTCACCGAATTTGATACCCGTCAAAATCGGTGACCTTACTGTAATTTCACATAACTATTTTCAAAGTTCATTTTAAATGTGTTTTGGAGTTCTGCCACCTCCTCACTACAGTCTGGGGGCAATTAACATAACATGGGAGCCTCAAGTACTCAGTATCACAGAGGTCACCAAATTTGATACCCGTCAAAATCGGTGACCTTACTGTAATTTCACATAACTATTTTCAAAGTTCATTTTAAATGTGTTTTGGAGTTCTGCCACCTCCTCACTACAGTCTGGGGGCAATTAACATAACATGGGAGCCTCAAGTACTCAGTATCACAGAGGTCACCGAATTTGATACCCGTCAAAATCGGTGACCTTACTGTAATTTCACATAACTATTTTCAAAGTTCATTTTAAATGTGTTTTGGAGTTCTGCCACCTCCTCACTACAGTCTGGGGGCAATTAACATAACATGGGAGCCTCAAGTACTCAGTATCACAGAGGTCACCAAATTTGTCAAAATCGGTGACCTTACTGTAATTTCACATAAATATTTTCAGGTTACAACGTCATTGGAAGGCGTTTTTGTAATGAAATGTTATGTTAATGTTGTCTTTGTGTGAGAAATTGGACACCTTGGAGTAGCTGTGATGTGTTGGCTAATTTTGTGTTAGCCACAGTGAATAAACAGATTTTTATTATTTTTATTATTAATGCTCCTAACATCTATACAAGCAATGATAACGTTATGTCTTCAAGCAGTGGGGAACATGAGGAACTCTGTTTTTTTTATTGACAAACTGTGCCACAACAGTATAACATAAAATATTTATGTAGAATGTACAACTCTGAAGAAGTCTCTTTTTACGGTGTTTACAATCTGGAGAACTATTTGATACAATCCAACCTCACATATTAACTGAACGGCTTGTTGAACAGTTTCCTCTGAGTAACAATTTGATAGGCTGGATCTTGGATTTTTTAAGTAACAGGACACAGAGAGTAAGGGTGAATAATTGTCTCTCTGAATCTAAGTCCTCTTCCACCGGGTCACCCCAGGGATGTGTACTGTCACCCCTGCTTTTTATTCTATACACCAACATGTGTCGGAGCAGACATGAGAGCAGGTACATTATAAAGTATGCAGATGATTCTGTTATTGTCAGTCTGCTTAAAGGAAATGAAAGTAGCCATGGGCAGGTGACTGATGATTTTGTTCAATGGTGCGAGGACTCTTTCCTCAAACTAAACACAGATAAGACAAAAGACATGATCATTGATTTTAGGAAGAAACCTCACCAGCACGGAGTCACTTTAATTAAAGGTCAAGCAATTGAGACAGTGCAGTCTTACAAATATCTCGGGACAATCATAGACGATAAATTAAACTTTGAAACCAATTTTGACAAGGTGTGCAAAAAGGCCCACCAGCGCCTTTATTGTCTAAGGAAACTCAACCATTTTAATATTGACCGAACCATAATGACCATGTTTTACCGTGCTTTTATTGAATCAGTTTTATCCTTTTCTTTGGTGTCATGGTTTGGTCACACTACACTGAGAGGAAAGAATTCCCTTCAGCAGATTGTTAAGCTGTCATCTAAACTGACCGGAGGAACCCAAACCTCAGTTACATCCATGTACGTTAGTCAGGTACAGAGGATAGCTTCTTCTGTTTTAAAAGATGTCCTTCATCACCTGTACGGAGAGTTTCAGCTTCTTCCCTCTGGTCGGATGTTTTTAGTCCCTAAATGTAGGACAACACGTTTTAAAAATAGCTTTGTTCCCACTGCTGTTACTGAAATGAACAAACTGAAATAACGTTGAAGCTTTTAGTGGTTATATGTTTTTATTTTTCATTTTACATATGATTTGGGGAGCCTTAACACCGTTATGTGCAACATTATCTGTTTATGGTTTCTTTGAAGTGTTTTTACTAAATGTTTTTACTGTTTTTATTTGTGTGTGCGCATGGATGGATGTATGCTTTGTACCACTGCAAACCACATTTACCCTTGGGTATAAATAAAGTAACCTGAACCTGAACTATGTCATAAATCACAACCAACCACATACAGTACACTAAAATACAACTGCTAATATGTACAGGCTGGAGAACTGCATACCTAACAACCAACCGTATACACTACAATACAACAACTACGTATTATGTACAGGCTGGACAGCAATACTCGTCATGGTACCCCACACAGCTGTTATGAAACCACCTTCCGCAGTCGATCTGTAAACACAAAAAACAATGCTTGATTTCATCAAATAACTGTCACACAACACCGTGACGTGTAAAAAACTTATTTCCCAGTTCATTATTTAAACTAATGTATTATAAAAACACATCTGGTCAAATGTTAACATAATAATATATCATCCCCTTATGTATTATGTCACAGTTGTTCATGTTGCTGGATTTATTTTTTTCAACTATACTTTTTTAAGTTGAAGACCTCGAGGAGGGAAACATGTTAGGAGACAGAGGTAGAGGAGTAAAGTGAAGAATGTAGGACTGAGGGTTGCAACTCTAAATGAGGGGACAATGACAGGCAAAGGTTGAGAGCTGGCTGACATGATGCAGAGAAGGGAGGTAGATGTTTTATGTGTCCAAGAGACCAAGTGGAAGGGCAGCAAGGCTCGCAGTATTGGAGCAGGGTTCAAACTGTTTTACCATGGTGTGGATAGAAAGAGAAATGGAGTAGGGATGGTCCTGAAGGAGGAGTTGGCAAATAATGTAGTAGAGGTGAAGAGAGTGTCAGATAGGCACCCACCCTGGTGGTGGAATACTGAAGTGCAGGACGCCATTCAAACAAAGAGATTAGCCAAGAAGAAATATGACAGTGAGAGGACTGAAGAGAGGAGACTGGAATATAAGGACATGGGACATAGAGCAAAGAGGGAAGTAGCTAAGGCAAAGCAAAGGACGTACAATGAGTTGTATGGGAGACTGGACACTAAAGAGGGCGAGAAGGACTTGTACCGATTGGCAAGACAGAGGGATCAGGCTGGAGAGGATGTGCAGCAGGTTAGGCTTATTAAGATGGGAATGGGAATGTTCTAACAGGTGAGGAGTGTTATGGGAAGATGGAAGGAGTACTTTGAGGAGCTAATGAATGAAGAGAATGAAAGAGAAAGAAGAGTGGAGGTCATAGAAACTGTTGACCAGGAAGTGGGAAAGATTAGTGAGGGTGAAGTACTGTGGACCAGGAAGTGGGAAAGATTAGTGAGGGTGAAGTCCGGAAAGCTTTGAAAAGAATGAAGAAGGGGAAGGCAGTAGGACCTGATGACATACCAGTGGAGGTTTGGAAATGTCTTGGAGAGATGGCAGTGAGGTTTTTGACTCAAATATTTAATGGAATATTTGAGGGTGAGAAAATGCCTGAAGAATGGAGAAGAAGTGTGCTGGTTCCCATTTTTAAGAACAATGGTGATGTACAGAGTTGTAGCAACTACAGCGGAATTAAGTTGATGAGCCACACGATGAAGATCTGGGAGAGAGTTGTTATGAGGAAATCTGGAGTGGCAGAAAAGTATGTTAGACTGGTACAGGACATGAATGAAGACAGCAGGACAGTGGTGAGATGTGCAGTAGGAGTGACAGATAGCTTCAAGGTGGAGGTGGGATTGCATCAAGGATCGGCTCTCAGCCCCTTGTTGTTTGCTCTGGTGATGGACCGACTAACAGATGAGGTCAGGCAGGAATCCCCATGGACTATGATGTTTGCAGTTGACATTGTGATGTGTGGTGAGAACAGGGAACAGGTGGAAGAGAACTTGGAGAGGTGGAGGTATGCACTTGAAACAAGAGGAATGAAGTCAGCCGTAGTAAGACAGAGTACTGTACATGTGTGTGAATGAGAGGGAGGCCATTGGAACAGTGAGGCTACAAGGAGCAGAGGTCACAAAGGTGCAGGACTTCAAGTACTTGGGGTCCACTGTCCAGGAAAATGGGGAATGTGGTAAAGAGGTGAAAAAGAGAGTCCAGGCAGGATGGAGTGGATGGAGAAAAGTTTCAGGAGTGATTTGTGACAAAAAGGTGTCAGCAAAGGTCAAAGGAAAAGTTTACAAGACAGTGGTGAGACCAGCTATGTTGTATGGTCTGGAGACAGTGTCATTGACAAAAAGACAGGAGAAAGAACTGGAAGTAGCAGAAATGAAGATGTTGAGGTTCTCCTTAGGAGTGACAAGGATGGATAAGATCAGGAATGAGATCATCAGAGGTACAGCACATGTTGAACAACTGGGAGATAAAGTTAGGGAGGCCAGACTGAGATGGTTTGGACATGTCCAGAGGAGGGACAGTGGGTATATTGGTAGAAGGATGTTAGAAATGCAGCTGCCAGGAAAAAGACACAGAGGAAGGCCAAAGAGGAGATATATGGATGCAGTTAGAGAGGACATGAAGGTAGTTGGAGTGAGGACAGAGGATGCAAAGGACAGAGTGAGGTGGAGGAGGATGACTCGCTGTGGCGACCCCTGAAAAGGGAAGAGCTGAAAGAAGGAGAAGAACTATACTTTTTTAATATAATGGTTAGAACAGATGTTGCTCACAGGAGAAATCTGGCAAACACTGTTTTATTAGAAACCAACCCAGTCAATGTGGGGACTCTTCATAGAGGCTGTGGCATCTGCTTTTGGATCTTCCTCCCCACAGTAGTGGCACAGTCCTTTGAGATCATCTGTTTGAAATTATAATATTGGAGATATTTCCTTATTGCTACATGGACTATAATCACATTAATAAAGAAGATTTCAAGATGTGTAAAGTTTCATACAGTAAGTTCAAAAAATACCTGTTTCTGTTAGTAATTTTATGGCCACTTCCATCCTGTATTTCTCAACTGCTGACTTAGAATTTGGAAATGTCAGTGGCTCTTCTCCAAGAATGTTCTCGGCATACTAGAAGTTAACAGTATATACATTACATGTTAACGAATTAAAGACAAAACACAGTAAAACACTCAGTTGTAAATTAAAATCATTTTACAATATTCTTTCAAATTTATATATATATATATATATATATATATATATATATATATATATATATATATGTATATGATGTATATATATATATATATATATACATATATACATATATA
>JBBPBX010049344.1:6625-17283 GCA_038048925.1 Garcialebias charrua
GGTCAGTTGGTCCCTCAACACAACTGATAACATTTCTTCAAAAAGAAGACAGGCTGTAGGCGAGCCGATTTGCCCTGTTGGCATGCACACAGCTGGATATCTCATCGACTTGGAAGACTTGATGACGTGTCTATCTCTGCTGTCATCTGTGGATCTTAAGGACGCATATTTAATTGGATTTATGATAACTGGTTCCTGCTTTTTGGATTTGGCTGGTTCCTGGTCTATCAACACACAAGGAAGACGTCGGCGGCTAATCTGGACCTGGTCAGGCTGCCTGCCTTACATGATGGCTTGTTCATGTCTCGAGAAACCAGACTTTTGGCTGAATGGATTAGATCTCAGGGATTTTCTCAGGCACGTTCCATTTGTTTGGTCATTTTAATTTGGACATTTCTGAAGCGAGTGGACCGACACAGACTGAAGGTAGATGTCATTAAAGTTCTGCCTGTCCCCAAAACAATCGTGTTTATCTGAAATTTGACTCACTGACTGGCCTTGACAGGCCGTCTTATCTCAACACGCCTGCAGAAGTTTTGTGAACTTGACGCTCTCACGTCCCAATCCTTCTACTGAGGAATTCCACGGACTTATCAGAGGAACCCAGCTGAATAAACATTCTGTCATCATTTCAGGACTCTGGATTCACCTATGGCCGATCGGCAGCTCCCCCGATGAGTGTGCACAGATCTCAAGAGGGAATTACTGTACAGTATTTTCTGGTGTATAGGTCGCACCTACATTTAGCTCTGCTGCAAATGTCTGCCACATGAGCGCACAGCAAGGCTTTTAAGAAGATTAACACTTAAAAACAATTATTTGTTTGATAAAAATTATAGCAAATGTCTGAGCTGAACTTTTCCTTAATAAATGAACATAATTGTGAAATGAGCTGGATTTAAAAATTTGTTTCACCAAAAGTGATAACAAGCCATATATAGGTCGCACCGGAGTATAGGTCGCAGGCCATGAAAAAAAACATAAAAAAGGTGTGACCCCATACACCGGAAAATACGGTATATGAACTGAGTGATTCTATCTGAACTCTGCAGTGCCTCTATGAGCTGGCTGCTCAACCATCTTTGAGTCCCCTCCCCCACACTCTGCGTAATGTTGGCGTCATTATGTGCTTGTGTGCGAGACTTTTTTCATTACCACATTTCTGACCTTCAAGCAGAGGTCAAAAATGTGTCAGGAATTTTTTTGTCTCCAAACCCTATGTGTCATTTTTCACCACTTTTATTGTCTGTCCAACAGATCTCACTTGTAAATGAGTCTTCGAGGCTCAGCGTGACTTATCTGTTTAAATAAAGGTTGAATGAATGAAAAAAATGCAACTAAACACAGAAAGACTCCATGGAGACGATCCTGAGACCTCACTGTGCTGCCTGCCCAGAAACAACATGCGTTTCATACTATAAAACTTAAAAAAAAAACTTTTCCACCTTTATGACATATTGTTTCCTGTACAGTCTGGAAAAAACGATTAAAACATTAGATCATGTTTGGGTTTTGTAGTGTGATGTGTGATCCCAGGTTAGCAGAATTAAGATTATAAATTGTCTTCGACATTCAGACAGTAAGTTATGTACAGTAGCTGTTTGATTTACTTTTCAAATCCATTTTGTTCTGTTCAGGTTTGTGTCTGGCGCTTAACCCAGCCCATTCATAACACAGACATACAACTACCCCTTCTGTAAATGTTAAATCACCAGTTAACCTGACATTGTGGACTGTGGGAGGAAGCTGGAGAACCCCAAGAAAACCCACACAGTTAAACACCCACACAGAGAGGCTTGCAACCAAGAATCCCTACACTAGTTGTTCTCAAACTTTCACAAACACACACACACACACACACACACACACACACACGATAAGCTCCCTAAGTACCACCAATATGACAGTCATTAAAATATAGTAGGACAAGCTTATACACTCATATGTGAAATAAATGAACGTTAGCTAAACCCGTTACATCAGTTGTCTCATCTAGCTAGATGAATGTTTTTCATGAGCTCCATGAGTAACATAGCAGTCTCTACTTATTTCTTCTTCTTTCAGCTTTTCCCTCTTCAGGGTTCACCACAGCGAGTCATTCTCCTCCACCTCACTCTGCCCTCTGTCCTCACTCCAACTACCTTCATGTCTTAACTGCATCCACATATCTCCTCTGTCTTTTTCCTGGCAGCTGCATTTCTAACATCCTTCTACCAATATACCCACTGTCCCTCCTCTGGACATGTCCAAACCATCTCAGTCTGGCTCCCTAACTTTATCTCCCAGTTGTTCAACATGTGCTGTACCTCTGATGATCTCATTCCTGATCTTATCCATCCTTGTCACTCCTAAGGAGAACCTCAGCATCTTCATTTCTGCTACTTCCAGTTCTTTCTCCTGTCTTTTTGTCAATGACACTGTCTCCAGACCATACAACATAGCTGGTCTCAACATTTTTTTTTTTTTTAATGTCCAGAGGACCAGACTTAACTTTTTTAGATTTTTCTACCTGGATTATTGAGCAAGCATCAGGATGGTCTCACCATTGTTTTGTAAACTTTTCCTTTGACCTTTGCTGCCACGCTTTTGTTTCAAATCACTCCTGAAACTTTTCTCCATCCACTCCATCCTGCCTGGACTCTTTTTTGACCTCTTTACCACACTCCTCATTTTCATTAGCCTGGTTGATACCAGACCCATGTCCTTCACTTCGCTTTGGACTAGGGTCTGGCATCTCTGCCATAGACAACGATTTCTCCTGGAGATTTTTGAATGGACCAATCAGAGAACAGGAGGCAGAGTTTTGTTAGTTTAGCCTGACGAGGTCCAGGCTATCAGATAAATTGCTCAGAAACCACTCGGTGGATATTTTTTCTGCCACCAGTGTGTAATTATATGTCTTTAATTTACTGACTGTTGGCCTAGATGAAACATTTGAGATAAAATTCGATTTTTTATCATTTATTTTCGTAGCGCACCCGAGGCTGTTTGGAAAATATCAAACCGAAACTATTTAATATCCAGCAGATTTGACCATTTCGTGAATTGATTTAGGAACTGTTAAGCTCAGGAACACTTCTGATATAACGTCAGCTATGAACTATATTTTTTCTCAGCAGAGAAATAATAGTTTTTTACCTTGTTTTGATGAAAATTCGTTCGTGGCGGCAGCCATTTTGAATGACGACGTCAGTCGACATCGTTCAAAACTCCGCCTTCTGCTCTCTGATTGCTCAGGAACACTTCTGATATAACGTCAGCTATGAAATCTATTTTTTCTCAGCAGAGAAATAATAGTTTTTTACCTTGTTTTATTGAAAATTCCTTCGTGGCGGCAGCCATTTTGAATGACGACGTCAGTCGACGTCGTTCAAAACTCCGCCTTCTGTTCTCTGATTGGTCCGGTCAAAACCTACCGGAGACATCCTTGTGGATGGGAGAAATGCCAGACCCAGCAGTGAAGGGAAATGAGAATTGAGCGGAGCTGCGTAGGAATGGCGAGGGCCAGGCTACATTTTCATGGACAGTGGACCCCAAGTGCTTGAAGTTCTGCACCTTTGTGACCTCTGCTCCTTGTAGCCTCACTGTTCCACTGGCCTCCCTCATTCACACACATGTACTCTGTCTTACTACGGCTGACGTTCATTCCTCTTCTTTCAAGTGCATACCTCCACCTCTCCGAGTTCTCTTCCTCCTGTTCTCTGTTCTAACAAGCTGGGGCTCAGAGCCAATCCTTGATGCAACCCCACCTCTAACTTGAAGCTATCTGTTACTCCTACAGCACATCTCACCACTGTCCTCATACATGTCCTGTACCAATCTAGCATACCAGTACTTCTCTGCCACTCCAGATTTCTTCATGCAATGCCACACCTCCTCCCTAGACTATAGCAGTCTCTACTGCTATACAGTCTTTTCTCTGCAGCACAATTTTGTTTGAAAAATATATTGTTAACAACAATAATTTGGTTTTAGGATTCAAGCATGATGCCAAACAACAAGAAGGGTTAAAATGTTTATTGAGAAGCAGCTGCTGGTGGAGATCTGAATCCAATGGCAGGACCAATCTGCAGAGATATGGTGGTTAGTGAACTGAACTTTTCTGTGAATGGTCAGCTGAACAGAAAGAAAGCCACTAACCTTCACAGTCGGTAGAGGGCGGAGCCTTCTGAAGGAGTTGGAGGCAATGACGTCTTAGTCACTGGGTGAAACGTAGCTGCGAGGCAGAGCTGAGCATTGTCAGAAGGGAAATCCAAGAACGGGGTCCAGAGGCACAGGTGGGGGTCATACACATGGGGTCAGAGATCCAGATCCATATCTGAGTTATTATACATGAAGTGTAGTCATTGGGGTAGAAAAGGAGGTTATACCGAGGTCAGAAAGGTGAATCCAGAACAGACACGGAACAAGTACTGTAAATCGGGGATTCCAAGAGGCAGGCGTGAGCTCAAGACTAGGCAGGCAAACACAACGCAGGACCTCTACTACCACAAAGGGCTCAATAATCTGGCAGGGAATCAGGGTGAGAGTGGATCTTACATAGAGCGGGACACAGGAGCATGAGCACGGATTCATCTGAGCATGGAGAGTGGTAGAATGACCAGAGCAAAAACATGACATGAGGGAGCAGGATTCTGACAGGTAAACCTTTTGTCACTTTTACAGTTGCATTTTTTTTATTTAAGAATTGGCTTATTTGTCCAGTAGTTCTCCATGTTTGATTGAAGAATATTAATTTAAAGTGCATGATAGTTTTGAATGTCTGTTGCTAAGTACAGCACCACACAGCAGCCCACTCTGTCACAAAAAAAGTTAGGCACAATGAGGTAACCTGAATCAAATTTCCCCACTGCTTCATGTCTTTTGTTGCTAGCAGGTTCTATAGACTTCTCTGGTGATGCTCAAGTAGCAAGAAGCACTTTATTTTATTAGCCTTTGAGGCAAATTTCATTGAGATCAAATAACTATTTTTCAAGGTGGGGCGTGGACCTGAAGGCATCTTAAACACGCATGATTTTGGACAGTGAGAGGAGTACTTGCAGAAAACTCATGCAAACATGAGGAAAGCATGTAAACTTCGCACAGAAACACTCCAGACCCAACCTGGGACTTGAACCCAGGACCTTTTGATGTGAAGGAATAATGCCAGTCGCTATCCACTGAATCTCTGCTGTCCACCCGCATTTCCCCATGGGTTGTTAAAATATGCATTACTGTATACTTCTCTTTACAGTACTTTCCATTTGGAGCCAAAATCATAAAGAGTTCAGCGGCTTCCTTTTTACTTTTTCTTTGTTTTATGTTTTGTATGCAGTTTGTTTTGTATTAGCTGTTTTAAATGGTAAAATGTAAAAACTGTAACAAGTTTGGAGTACCTTCAAGCATAACTCTAGTACCACTAGTGATACAAATATCAACATTTGAGGACCATGGCTCTACGACACTGATTTTGCAAAGTTTAAAATGTATTGTTTATACCCTATGTGATATTTACTACTTTGTGTTTGAATTATTTTACAGTGCAAAAGTGTGTATTTTAACTAAAAAGGATGTTTTCCCCCCAAATGTAATATAGAAGAGTCCCTTCCTTTTTCCTACTCCTTTTATAACTTGCTACAAAGTTTGTGAATTTGGATACTGTACTTCTATAAAACAAAAACTTCTGTATTGTTATTTTTTTAACATCTTGGAGAAAATGGTTGTTGTTCGTTTGCCTGTTCAGATACAGACACAGAGTCATACATATTTTTACCGTTCAACATGTTGAATCACTGCTCATTGAACCGTAATGGGTAATTAGTGCTGACATTTCAATATTATTACACATCATTCATGTACTACTGTGTGACGTGTATTATGATGTGTTGTGTAACCCTACTAAAGAAGTTAAGTCAAACACTGGACTGTTTTTAAAAGACTAATTTCTGTTCTGACAGACACTCCAAGATAATTTATGATTAAATCTTACCAACTTGCTTATTTGTGTGTCAATGAAATGTCCTCAGGAAGAATTGATCCGACCAATCAAAGCAGACTTAACAACATCTAGTTTTTGTCTCTTTCTAGTCCTGTTCAGGGTCATAGGAGTGGTGCCTGATTTTAAACAGGATGGGGCTAGGTACACTGTGGACAGGCCACCAGTTACACCTGCACTCAGTTGAGAATCACGAGATGTTCCTACACATGCAGTGGTGTTTGAAAGTTTTTGAACCCTTTAGAATATTATATATTTCTGCATAAATATGATCTAAAACATCATCAGATTTTCACACGTCCTAAAGAGAACCCAGTTAAACAAATGAGACAAAAATGTTGTACTTGCTCCTTTATTTATTGAGGAAAATGATACAATACATATCTGTGAGTGGTAAAGTATGTGAACATTTGCTTTCAGTATCTGGTGTGCAACCCCCCATTACTGCAATTAAATAAATGTTTCCAGTAACTGTTGATCAGTCCTGTACACCAGCTTGGATGGACTTTATCCAATTCCTCTGTACAGAACAGCTCCAACTCTGGATGTTGGTGTTCCCTTTCAGTCATGTCTCTCGGTGCAACATATGCTATGGGAATTGCGCCCCCGCGCAATTACCTGAAGGAATACATTCACGCCTTTACGGCAGGAGCCCTCCATGGCCTCCGTTGCGGCCTGTTCGTTTTTTGTTACCTGGAGATCCTGCAGCTTTTCTGCCAGGTACGCCTGCACCATGGTCGATGCATTCATTGCACGAGCCGCAAGGCCCTGAGCCTTATAGCACTTTTCAAGCTGTTTCTCCGAAGCGTGGCAGGTCCTGCTTGGCAACGCTGGTTTCGTCCCTGTGCCTGCTGGAAGCAGGTGAGCCGCCAGGGTCTCCTCTATCAGAGGTGCGCTGGCAAGGCCCACTGTCTCTATTCCAGCGACATCCAGGAGTCGGGATAGTGGCAGCATCATGGGAGCTCCGGGTTCCACCCAGGAGCGTTTGAGCTCCATGAGGAAGTCTGGGAAAATGGGCATTTTTTGCGACGTTGTCGGCTGCTTCGCATAGAAGTAGTTTCCCGCCAGCCTCGTAGCCTGTTGGCAAGGCGTGGGGTCTGGCCACGTGACCTGCAGGGCATCCACCGCCCTATGGCACAGGTCGAACAGAGCAGGGACTGACCGACAAGTCCGGTTCCGGTAGGATTTGCACCAGGTTCTGGGAGGAATTCACACTTTCTCCTCTGTAACCGTACTCGGCGTCTTGCTCAGACACTTCGGGCATCGAGTCCTCGACGGAAACCGAGGAGTCCAACACGTTGTCATCCCCGACTCGACCGCTGCATTCCAGGTCCACGTTCTCAAGCTCCAGCTCAGGAGCGAGCAGCTTTGTGCGACATGCGACCTTCAGCGCTGCGGCCTTTGCCATGGATGTAGCCAATGCGTCCGCGCTGCGTTTCCTCACTACCACCAACATTCGACAGCAGTGGGAGCAGGAGTCGGGGAATTCCAGCGCTTTTCTCGCGTGCAGAATCTCTAGGCAGACAGGACAGGCCTTGTGGGTGTCAGTTGCCGAGAGGGAGATAGCTGCATCCGCTGGGGCAGGGGCGCGAGTGAGGGCTCGTCGTCCTGCTGGTGTTCTTCTTTTTTGTCCTCCGTTTTCCCTTCTCGGGAGCCATGTACGGAGACGAGAAGCGTTGAGGTTGTTCCTAGCTTCCTTTTTTTCGAAGCCGTCCTCTCCGTCATCTTGCTTTCACTAGCTACTCTGCTAATGGTTAGCAGGGAGAGTTGTGACGCAGTTAGCGCCGTCGAGCGAAGCAGCTGCCGAAAGAGGAGAAAACTTCAAGGTAAGTAGAAAAACGCTGGACTAGCTTTCGCCAGCCCAGCAGTACGCAGGAAAATTTCTCTGTACGCTCAGCATAGGGAGCAAGCTCATCTCAATCGAGCGATGTGACAACAGAGAAGTCCCACGAAGTTCAGGTTTTAAGCGAGGTGAAGGGCAAAAAGAGAATGATGTATGGGCGTCAGCGGCTTAAGTACCCAGAGGGCGGGGCCTCTGGCACGACGCTGACGCTCCTGCCGTAAAGGCGTGAATGTATTCCTTCAGGTAATCGTGCGGGGCGCAATTCCCATAGCATATGTTGCACCTCGTTCCCTTCCTTCAGGGAACATGAGTTATGGTGCATAACTTTCAGGTTTCCTCACATTAACTGCTGCTTCAGGTCCTTCCACAACATCTGGATTGGATGAAGGTCAGGACTTTGACTTGGCCATTCCAAAACATGAACTTTATTCTTTTTGAATCATTCTTTGGCTCAAGAAGAATAAGCTTATCTTAGTACCGGTGTCTTCTTTGGTTCACCATTCATACTTGTCTGCTTTGAGTCATTGTTTCGCTGCATGACTCACCTTCTCTTGAGTTCATGGACAGAGGTTTTGACATTTTCCTTTAAAATTCTCTGATATATTTCAGAATTAATTGTTCCATCAATGATGGCAAGCTGTCCTGGTCCACATGCAGCAAAACAGGCCCAAACCATGATACTGCCACCACCATGTTTCACAGATGGATCAGGTTTTAATGCAGGAATGCAGAGTTTTACTTTCTCCAAACATAAAACTTTCATGTAAACCAAAAAAAGGTTTTTATTTTGATCTCATCCATCCACAAAACACTCTCACAACAGTCTTCTGGTTTGTCAATGTGATCTTTAGCAAACAGCAGATGAGCAGCAATGTTCTTTTTGGAGAGCAGTGACTTTCTCCTTCAACCCTGCCATACACACCATTGTTGTTCAGTGTTTCCCTGATGGTGGACTCATGAACATCAACATTAAATGTGAGAGAGACCTTCAAGTGCTTTGAAGTTACCATGGGGTGCTTTGTGACCTCACTGACTATTCCACACCTTGCTCTTGGAGTGATCTTTGTTGGTCCACCATTCCTGGGGAGGGTAACAATGGACTTGAATTTCCTCCATCTGTACACAATCTGTCTGACTGTGGATTGGTGGAGTCCAAACTCTTTACAGATGTTTTTTTAACATTTTACAGCCTGATGAGCATCAACAACTCTTTTTCTGAGATCCTCAGAAATCTCATTTGTTCCTGCCATGATACACTTCCACAAACGTGTTGTGAAGAACAGACTTATTACAAGAAATTCTTACAGTCATCCTTCAAGTATATTCTTTCATCAATTGGAAATATTGACATTTTACGATTTGGTGGACTATAATATTCTTTTAGTAATGTATAAAGCTCAAAATACGATACTACCTCCAAACATTCAAACGCTTTTGGTCAGAAGGAAAAGTTGTTATAATTTAAAGGGAACAGACATTTTTGTAAAACCTAAGTACAGAACCAGTTTAAAGAGTTGGTCTACATCAATACAGGGGATAAGTTTGTGTAATATTTTAGAAAACGATGTAAAAAAGTAGAGTCTTTTTTCTTTATTTAAAAAAATGATTAACACTAAATTGTTGAAAAGATATATTTAAATTTTAGTTTGATTTTGAAATGTACTAGAAATGTAAACGTGTGAGGAGTTCTTTATTTCGTTATACTATTTATAGATGATCATTGTTTTGAATTGATTATTTGAACTGATTTTTTTTTTAAAGGGAGCAGATGTGATAAGATTTTTTTCTTCATCTGCTTCTTTTCATTTTAGATTTTTTTCCTTTCTTGTTTTTCATTACTGTGAATTGTAATTTCAACTTCTTGCTTCAAATCTAAAATGAATGAATGAATGAATAAATAAATAAATGAATGAATAAATAAAAACTTTGATAGATCCTGTTCTTTAAATCAAACACGGTGCCCACTGCCACTCACACCTGATCATCATCCATTGATTGAAAACACCTGACTCTAATTTCACCTTTAAATTAACTGCTGATCCTAGAGGTTCACATACTTTTACCACTCACAGATATCCATCCATCCATCCATCCATTATTTTTTTATCTGCTTTTTCCATTTTGGGTCACAGGGGTTGCCAGTGCCCATGTCCAGCAATCACTGTGCGAGGGACGGGGGGCACCCTGGGCAGGTCTTCAGTCCATCACAAGGACACATATAAGACAAACAACCATTCTCTCTCTCACTCACACCTAGGGACAATTTAGAGTTACCAATCAGCCTAACATGCATGTTTTTGATCTGTGGGAGGAAACCGGAGTACCCGGAAAAAACCGACGCAAGCACGGAGAATCAGAGAATCTTCACCAGCATATGCACGGAGAGAACATACAAACTGCACCCAGAAAGGCCCCCGGACCAGGATTGGAACCAGGGACCTGCTCGCTGAGAGGCAGCAGCTCTACCAGTTATGGTATCTCACAGATATGTAATATGTGATTTTCTTCAATAAATAAATGAACAAGTATAATACAAGTATTTTTGTCTCATTTGTTTGACTGGGTTCTATTTATCAAATTTTAGGAGTTGTGTGAAAATCCGTTGGTGTTTTAGGTCAAATTTATACAGAAATATAGAAAATTCTAAGAGTTCACAAACTTTCAAGCACCACTGTATGGTTTTTAGACTACTGGAGGAAACTTGAGTACTGGGAGGGGGGAAAAACTATGCATGCACAGAAAAAAAGCTTTAGATTTAGATTTAAGCCCACATTCTTCATGTGAGACTACAGTTCTAACCACTTGCACTGCTATGCTGCAACACCAGGATTTGTTTTATCA
>JBBPBX010049345.1:13460-25395 GCA_038048925.1 Garcialebias charrua
AAATTACTATTCAATCTGAATAAGTAAATTAATTAAGGTAAAGAGGTCAGTATTAATATTGACCTCCTAAAATCCTTTCGTTACATCTGGGTGGCACTATATGTGTTTAAAGACACAATATATGGTCTCCCTCATGTTTCCTTCAGCTTCAAGCGATCACTTGACTTTTGGCAAAAAAACAAAAGAAAAGCCAAGTTCAGCGATGAAGAAGGGATATTTAATACATTTGTGTCTCATACAAAACAGTCAGCCACCGGGCAGTTTATTGTGAGACAACGCGCGTGCGTGAGCGGTCGTAAAATTTGAGCTTGGCGCGTTCACGCCCGCGTTCAAAGGCTTGTGCCGCAGCGCTCACACGGCGTGGTGCGGCGTTCGTCAAAACGCACAGCTCTGCATGGCCCTTATCTCTAAAGCCCGAGATACACTGAAGCGTCCTCGGTATACGCGCGTATACGCGCATATTTTGTGCGTATGTTTTTGCTGCTATACTTCAGCTCACGTTCTCCTTGTTGTAATATGAGCAGCTGCACACGAAGGGGACTCAACTGAGCTCGCTGATTGGTCACTTGCTGACACGCCTACTGAAATGATTGACAGCGTTCAGTCAGCTGAAAGTGAAACCTTGAGAATGCAGCATGAGCAGCTCGCTCAGACTTCTGCGGTGTTCTGATACGGTGTTTCTACTATATATGTTATAAAAAGTTCTCTCAGAAATAAAAATAATAACAGGGAGCGCTTTTCCTGCAGCACACAGCCCACCAGGGAATATTTAAAACATCGCGCACCCAGGTAGGACCTGAATTCATTCATTTCAATCATCGAGTGAACGGAGGAAGAAGCGGTTACTTGACTTTAGGCAAAAAAACAAAAGAAAAGGCCCGATCAGCGATAAAGAAGGGGAATTTATTTCATTTGTGTAACATACAAAACAGTCCGGCGCCGGGAAGTTTATGGTCAGACACCGCGTATCGCGCACGCGTAGTAAAAAAAAGCTTTGCGCGTACATGCCCTGAGGGGCTACGCGGGGCTACGCTTTTGCCTTGGCGTACGTACGCTGCGTATAGGCGTACCGTGAGGACGCTCGAGTGTATCTCGGCCTTAAGGGAGAGTCCAGACACCCTGCGGAGAAAACTCATTTCAGCCGCTTGTATCCGAGATCTCGTTCTTTCGGTCACAACCCAAAGCTCATGACCATAGATGAGGGTGGGAACGTAGATCGATCGGTAAATTGAGAGCTTTGCCTTTTGACTCAGCTCTCTCTTCACCACGACAGACCGGTACAGCGCCCGCTTCACTGCGGACGCTGCACCTATCCGCCTATCGATCTCACGCTCCAGTTTTCCCTCATTCGTGAACAAGACCCCGAGATACTTAAACTCCTCCACTTGGGGCAGGACCTCCTCCCCGACCCGGAGAGGGCATGCTACCCTTTTCCGGCTCAAGACCATGGCCTCGGATTTGGAGGAACTGATCCTCATCCCGGCCGCATCACACTCGGCTGCAAACCGCTCCAGCGAAAGCTGTAGATCACGATCTGATGAAGCCAATAGGACCATATCATCTGCAAAAAACAGAGAAGCGATTCTAAGGCCACCAAAACGGATCCTCTCAACACCTTGGCTGCGCCTAGAAATTCTGTCCATAAAAGTTATGAACAGAATCGGTGACAAAGGGCAACCTTGGCGGAGTCCAACTCTCACTGGAAACGAGCCTGACTTACTGCCGGCAATGCGGACCAAGCTCTGACACCGGTCGTACAGGGACCTAACAGCCCATATCAAAGGGCCTGGTACCCCATACTCCCGGAGTACCCCCCACAGAACCCCCCGAGGGACGCGGTCGAATGCCTTTTCCAAGTCCACAAAGCACATGTAAACTGGTTGGGCAAACTCCCACGCGCCCTCCAGGACCCTGCTGAGGGTGTAGAGCTGGTCCAGTGTTCCACGACCAGGACGAAAACCACACTGCTCCTCCTGAATCCGAGGTTCGACTATCCGACGGACCCTCCTCTCCAGAACCCCTGAATAGACCTTACCAGGGAGGCTTAAGAGTGTGATCCCCCTATAGTTGGAACACACCCTACGGTCCCCCTTTTTGAATAGGGGAACCACCACCCCAGTCTGCCAATCCAAGGGAACTGCCCCCGATGTCCACGCGATATTGCAGAGTCGCGTAAGCCAACACAACCCCACAACATCCAGAGCCCTAAGGAACTCAGGGCGAATCTCATCCACCCCCGGAGCCCTGCCACCGCAGAGCTTTTTAACCACCTCGGTGACCTCAGCACCAGAGATTGGAGAGCCCGACCCAAAGTCCCCAGGCTCCGCTTCCTCAGTGGAAGACGTGCCAGTAGGATTGAGGAGGTCTTCGAAGTATTCCGCCCACCGACTCACAACATCCCGAGTTGAGGTCAACAGCACGCCATCCCCACCATAAATGGTGTTGGTCGCGTACCGCTTTCCCCCCCTGAGACGCCGGATGGTGGACCAGAATCGCCTCGAAGCCGTACGGAAGTCATTCTCCATGGCCTCTCCGAACTCCTCCCACGCCCGAGTTTTTGCCTCAGCAACCACCCGAGCCGCATGCCGCTTGGACTGCCGGTACCTATCTGCTGCTTCCGGGGTCCCACAGGCCAAAAAGGCCCAATAGGACTCCTTCTTCAGCTTGACAGCATCCCTCACCGCCGGTGTCCACCACCGGGTTCGAGGGTTGCCACCACGACAGGCACCAACAACCTTGCGGCCACAACTCTGATAAGCTGCCTCGACAATAGAGGCGCGGAACATGGCCCACTCGGACTCAATGTCCCCCGCCTCCCTCGGAACGTGTTCAAAGCTCTCCCGGAGGTGGGAGTTAAAGCTCCGTCTTACGGGAGACTCTGCCAGACGTTCCCAGCAGACCCTCACAATACGTTTGGGTCTGCCAGGTCTGACCGGCATCCTCCCCCACCATCGGAGCCAACTCACCACCAGGTAGTGGTCAGTTGACAGCTCCGCCCCTCTCTTCACCCGAGTGTCCAGGACATGCGGCCGCAGATCAGATGAGACGACAACAAAGTCGATCATCGAACTGCGACCTAGGGTGTCCTGGTGCCAAGAGCACATATGGACACCCTTATGCCTAAACATGGTGTTCGTTATGGACAATCCATGACGAGCACAGAAGTCCAATAACAGAACACCACTCTGGTTCAGATCAGGGGGGCCGTTCCTCCCAACCACACCCCTCCAGGTCTCACTGTCATTGCCCACGTGAGCGTTGAAGTCCCCCAGTAGAACAAGGGAGTCCCCAGGAGGCGCACTCTCCAATACCCCCTCCAAGGACTCCAAAAAGGGTGGGTAATCTGCGCTGCCGTTTGGCGCATAGGCACAAACAACAGTCAGAGCCCATCCCCCCACACGTAGGCGAAGGGAGGCTACCCTCTCGTTCACCGGGGTGAACCCCAACGTACAGGCACCAAGATGGGGGGCAACAAGTATGCCCACTCTGCTCGGCGCCTCTCACCAGGGGCAACTCCAGAGTGGAAGAGTGTCCAACCCCTCTCAAGGAAACTGGTTCCAGAGCCAGAGCCATGTGTTGAGGTGAGTCCGATGATCAGCTGACTGATCATCCGATCTGATGCAGACTATGATCAGCTGCTCAGCTCTTCTTATGACAAGGTAGCTGCTCCGAGCAGCCAGTATCTGAAGAAAATAATAATAATAAGGAATTTAATTTGTAACCCACTTTTCATTAACAAAAATCTTTAAGTGCTACAAGGTGCAACTAAAATCAATGATCAAATAAAAACAAGTGATAAAATCAAATAAAATCAATGGTAAAATAACAAAAATCAATAATAAGATCAACTAAAAACAATGATATCAACTAAAATCAGAGATCAAATCATGTGGAGGCAGAGTAGGCTTGCTTAAAAAGAAAGGTCTTTAAAGGTGTTGTGACATGATTTTGGAACTATGCATAAAGTGGCACAACATACAGTACCGTATTTTCCGGTGTATAGGTCGCACCTTTTTATGGTTTTTTCAAGGCCTGCGACCTATACTGCGACCTATACTCGGGTGCGACCTATATATGGCTTGTTATCACTTTCGGTGAAACAAATTTTAAAATCCAGCTCATTTCACAATTACGTTCATTTATTAAGGAAAAGTTCAGCTCAGACACATATTTGCTATAATTTTTATCAAACAAATAATTGTTTTTAAGTGCTAATCTTCTCAAAAGCCTTGCTGTGCACTCCTGTGGCAGACATTTGCAGCAGAGCTAAACGTAGGTGTGACCTATACACCAGTGCAACCTATCTAGGGATTTTTCCAATCTATTGGTGATAATTGGACAATGCGACTTATACACAGGTGCGACTTATACACCAGAAAATACTGTATATATGTTGTATCATTCAACTACGTTCGTTTTTATAAGCAAAATGATAAATCAATGAAAATTTGTTTCAAAAGTGATTTTAAAATTGGCGCCGTGTTTCGTCACGGGACATCCGGGTACTTAAGCATGCGACGTCTGTGACGTAGGGACTAGAAGTTGAGCCTGCGGGCTGCTATTGGCAAGCAGTGTCATTGTGTTCAAGATCGCCTTTTTTTTTTGTATAACTTGAAAAATGCCGGTACGTTGTGTCGCATTTGGGTGTTCTAATATCGCCAGTGAACAAGTGAGCCTTTTCACTTTCCCAAAAGATGAAAAACTTTGTCAAGAATGGACAAAACAAAGCTGCCCCCTCGGAGTCCCCCTCACAACCTGAACGGTAAGGCTCAAATAAATACGGGTGCAGACCTACATTATAACCAGCTGTTTCTTGTTCATCACTCAAACTAACTTCGGCTTCCCAAACTGAAGACAAATCGTTCAAATCATCACTTAAATTGCTTAATTCCTCGGTTTATAAATTCACTGCTATTTGTTATTTACAAGGTGCGTCTAGCCATTGCGTCGTAAAAATGCGTCGGCGTTTGACCCCTCCTTTCTCCACCCGAAAACTGCAACCCACTGCAGAGAACTATTTTATTAAAAAATACTTTTGTATATTAATTATTCGACGCATCTGTGTACAAAAAAATCAAAGTTGAGTATATGTTGTGCCACTTTATGCATAGTTCCAACTTCATGTCACACCATCTTTAAGCCTTTTTTAAAGTCGACCAGTGATTGTGGAGCTCTCAGATAGTCAGGGAGGGAGTTCCAGAGGCGGGGGGCAGCCACACAGAATGCCCGATCTCCCATGGTCCTTAATTTGGTTCGAGGAAGGTGAAGGAGATTACTGTTCTGTGATCGTAGAGACCGGGTGGATGAATATGGTGCAAGAAGGTCCTTTAGATAATCTGGTGAAGTTCCTGTTTAAGCATTGGTGGGTAATGAGAGCAATTTTGTACTGAATTCTGTAGGTGACAGGAAGCCAATGGAGGTTATGGAGAATGGGTGTAATATGTTCAAATTTACGAGCTCTCAATAAAATCCTTGCTGCACTGTTTTGAATATATTGAAGCTTCTGAAGGTTTTTGCCAGGGATTCCAATAAACAGGGAGTTGCAGTAGTCGAGCCTGGAGGAGACAAAGGCATGGACGAGTTTCTCAGCATCAGAAAAAGTTAGAGATGGGCGAAGTCTGGAGATGTTTCGAAGATGGAAGAAGCAGGTTTTAAACAGATGCTTAATGTGATTTTCAAATGTAAGATGAGAGTCCATTTTTATTCCAAGATTTGTAACAGAGGTGGAGAGGGGGATGTCTTGTCCAGAAAAGGAAATTGTTGTTATAGTTGTTGCTTGTACTTGGTGAGGGGTGCCAATCAGTATGGCCTCAGTTTTGGAGCAGTTTAATTAAAGAAAGTTCTGATTCATCCATACCCTTATCTCCTCCAGGTAGGTAGTTAGGACAGTGAATGAAGCTGGAGATGACAATGGTGAGATGATGATGATGATGATGATGTTCCAGTCCTGATGTAAAGCTGTGTATCGTCGGCATAACAGTGAAAAGAATTGTTGTACTGATTAATAATTTGGCCTAAAGGCAGCATGTAAAGGGAAAATAGCAGGGGCCCTAGAACTGACCCTTGAGGGACACCACAGGAGACACAGACAGTCTGGGAAGTGGCATTGCCAAGACTAACACATTCCAGCCTATTGGAGAGGAAAGATTTAAACCAGTCCAGGACAGTGTCACAGAGACCGACCTCCACATGAAGACGGTGGAGGAGGATACTATGGTCCACAGTGTCGAAAGCTGCAGTGAGGTCAAGGAGGACAAGGATGGAGGGAGAACCAGTGTCAGCAGCCATGAGGACATCATTGGTAACTCTCAGCAATGCAGTCTCAGTACTGTGAGCTGCTCGGAAGCCAGACTGAAACTTCTCATACAGGGAGTGTTGTTGTAGGTGGACCTGCAGCTGAGCAGCAACTGCTTTTTCCAGCACTTTGGACAGAAATGGGAGGTGGGAAATTGGGCGGTAATTAGAAAGAACGTCTGGATCCAAATTGGATTTTTTTTCAGAAGAGGCCTAATGATGGCAGTTTTTAGAGGCAATGGAACATGACCAGATTGTAGGGACTTATTTATTATTTGTGTGATTAATGGGCTTATTGCAGAGTGATTGGATTTTATGAGAGATGAGGGGAAGGGATCCAGGGTGCAGGATGACGGCTTCATTTTCTTGATGATGGTCTCCGCTTCACTCTGAACAACTTCATCAAAGCAGCTCAGGGACCCAAAATGCAGACAGGTAGATGGCAAACGAAGATCAGGGAGGCTGTGGAGCTGAGATCTGATAGTTAACTTTGTTTTAAAGAATGAAAGGAACAGGTTGCATTTTTTGCATCATTTTCTGTGTTCGGAGGTTTTCTGATGTCTTCAGTTTCTGTATTTTTTTAATCCATCCGTTGCAGGGCTATCAGTTTGAAGATGAGAACCCCTACTTATCCCATCCGGACCCGTTTTCAGAAGGATTGAAGAGGATGGAGGCGGGGGACATTCCTGGAGCTGTACGGTTCTTTGAAAGTGCCGTGCAGAAGGAACCAAACAACCAACTGGTGAGAACCGTACAGCCTGTTTAACGTCTTCGATTACCTGGTTAAATAAGTTAAATATCGAGCAAAAAAGTATGTGTTTTAATTTTTTTAAGCTTTTTCTTAAAGCTTTTGTTTTTTTCTTGACAGATTAAATAGTGCAGAAGTCCATATCTATTAGTTTTTATTTCAAACAATGATGAAGTAATTACATGTAGATAAAACATTGTGATTTATTTTTATTATTATTAAATTTCAGGCTTGGCAATATCTGGGAACCTGTCAGGCAGAGAATGAGCAGGAATTTGCAGCAATCAGCGCCCTCCGCAGGTCAGAAGCAACCATTGTAAAATAAAAAATAAAACTTGTTTCTTGACCCAAAAATGTTCTACCTTTTATTATGACAGCAGGAGACAAGATATATATTTTTATCTGAGCTAGTTGAGGTGATTTTATTTAATTTTTTAATAAAAATATTTGTAACACTTTGACAGATTTCATTATGATATATTGGCTCGTTATTCATTCATTCAACCTTTATTTAGACAGGTAAATCTTTTGAACCTCATGGGCTCATTTACGAAAGCGACCTGCTAAAACTAAAGGACAATGAACAGCAGTGGTAGAATTTCCTTAAACAATAAACAATAAACAAACAAACAATAAACAATAGAAAACAAAAGAGAGAAAAAAACAAAAGAAAGTTTTTTTTTTTTTTTTTTTTTTACAAAGTATCAAAAAACTAGCAAAACATTATAAGGTAGACGTATAAAATCAAAGACAGGAACAAATCTGCATTGGTTTTTGCCAGGATTCCAACAGATTCTGAAAACCATTTAGAGAATTATATTAAATGCATAATAACTTTCTACTTGAGATTTTTGAGTCTCGAGTCACATTTTCCAGTTTCATCCTTTTCCTAAATAAACAGTCAAATATTGTTGTTTAAAATGTTTTGCAGTGCCTTATTACGGTAGATGTTTGACAGATACTGATCGTCAGAGATTCATTATTTTTGTGACTTTTTTCCCCCTACGCTTCCTTGTCACCTTTTCTCGTTAGGTGTATCGACCTGAAGAAGGACAACCTGACCGCCCTGATGGCGTTGGCCGTCAGCTTCACTAATGAATCTCTGCACAGGCAAGCCTGTGAGACTTTACGTGACTGGCTGAAGCACAATCCAAAATACCGCTCTGTGTGGGAGCAGCACGAGATGGAGCGCCAAAAGGATACTATCCAAGACAAGGAAAAAGAAAAGGAGAGGTTCGGGTCATTGTTGCCAGAGTGAGTTTGATTCACTTATGAGATTTTAGGTTTAAATTAATATTTGGATTGAGTTCATGGCAATACCTTAATGGGTCTTTCTTTGTGCTTTTCTGTTTTTGTTTTTTTCCTGAGCAGATCTTTGTTTAATGATGTCCAGAACCTGTTTCTACATGCAGCCAACTCCGACCCCTCACAGGTAGACCCTCAGCTGCAGTGTGGTCTGGGCGTTCTCTTCAACCTCAGTGGAGAGTATGACAAGGCGGTGGACTGCTTCAGTTCTGCTCTTTCTGTCACTCCTCATGTGAGTGTAAAGGTCAACACTGAAGTTTTACGATTTTCACAATACAGTCAACATGTTTTTAGCTCTTGCCTTGTTGTCTCATGGTCCCTGAAGGACTACCTTCTGTGGAATAAGCTGGGAGCTACATTGGCCAACGGAAGCCGCTCAGAAGAGGCCGTGGCCGCCTACAGGAGAGCTTTGGAGCTGCAGCCAGGTTTCATCCGCAGTCGCTACAACTTGGGAATTAGCTGTGTTAACTTAGGTGCACACAGGTGAGGGAATACCGGTAAATGATTTTGAGATTTAAATTTCTTAAGAAAATTTGTTTAGAAAAGGAAATGTGGCAAACCTTTAAAGGATTTTTGTTCAATCCTAAATCATTTTTGTAAGAATTGAAACTTAAAGGGAAACACTTAATATGGCAAAATAGTTCAATAAATAAGAACATATTCAGAGAGGCTTGCTAATGCAGATCATATTATACAAGTGGTTCTAATCAATTGCAATATGTGCACATTTAATTCACCTCATAATTTAGTTCTCAAGCTGCAAAACAATGTGTTGATAAAAAAAGTATTGTATATGTTTTGAATTCTAGTTAAATCACAAGGCAGTTGTTTTATAGCACTTTTTTTTTGTCATTACAATTTTCAGATACTGTATGTCTAGTTATCAATTTGGCTTTAATTGTAGATACCGGTACTTGTTTTCATTTTCACCTGATTTCAATCTACATTTTAAGTTGATTTGCTCACAAATGAGAAAAAAAAGGTGTGCAAGTTTATGTAGGTCCACTGAAGGTGTTTTCTCAAGTTTGATTACCATACTTGCCTCCGTAAACGTTGCACCGCCGTAAAAGTCGCATCAGTCCAAAAATTTCTAATAAAGTGAGAAAAAAAACATAAGTTGCTTTGCCTCTTAAAGGGGACCACACATTCAAAATTCACTTTTTAATGTTTTTTTACTCAACTTTGGGTATTTACTTCATAAAAAAACAGTCCAAAGGCCAAAAAAATGCACCCAGTGGTTTATTTACTCTAAGTAGATTTATTTTACTGTGATAAAAACGGCTCGTTTTTGAAATAAACTGGAAGTCAATCGCGCTTGTGACGTCACAGGCGCGAGGACAACCCACCCCAACATGAGTCCAGCCCCTCACCTAGCAACCCCTGGTTAGGCTCAACCCATTTCTGTATTAAACACATGACTGTTGTTTTTCATGATTTCATCTCATCTTTTGTTTATATGTTATTAATTTCATGTGTACAGCACTTTGTTGCAGCTGTGGTTTTTTAAATGGCTTTATAAATAAAGTATAATTGTTATTTTTATGTTTTAGTTCAATTTTTAGTGTATTTGCGATCGCTCCAAACGCGCAGCCGGCAAAAATTAAACGAGCAGACCCCCGACGTAGGGACCGGCGTCAACGAGCCCCTCTTCTGGCGCGATGGAGCGGAGCTTCAACTGTGCAGCCTCGCAGCAGCCTGGCAGAAGCCTCGCAACAGCGAGGACCTTCTCTTTACCGATTAATTTACGGGAGACACTTGGTGAACTTTGTGTGTCTTGACTGGAACAGCGATAACTCTCAAAGTCTCCGCGTGCAACGAGCGGAGCTGGCGAAAACCGGAAGAGGAACAAGCTAACATTAGCTTCGGATTCGGGTGGTCTCATGCTAAAAGGAGCAGCAAACTGCGGCGCGCTCAGACGGGTTTCGGTAAGTTATCTTAAGCTAACACTAACAGTAAGTCAAATGAGTAATAAAAAACGAGCTAATTTTAAAACAACAACACATTACAGATACTGGCTGTGCAGAGGGCGTAAACAGATCGTTGAAGGGCGTGGACTTCAGAACTTCTATCAGAAACCGGTCGTTCAAAACGAAAGTTAAAACTGGCAGAATTAAAAAGGGTATAATTAATTATCTAAGAATTATTTTGTGTATTAAAATGAATTAATATTGTCAAGATAGCACACAGACATAACATAAAATTTTTAAATACTTACATGTGGTCCCCTTTAAGTCGCATCTATTATGTGTCACCGCTGACATGTCCCATTTGTTACGCGTCACCTCCGACAACCCGGAAATGTGGACCGGTGTTGTGTCAAGAGCCGATTGGCTACCAAATGGTGGCCACGGGAGCGTGCACGGGAGGAAGTTAACAAGATTAACACTTAAAACATATTATTTGCTCGAAATTATAGCAAAGGTGTGTCTCAGTTGAACTTTTCCTTAATAAATGCATTTTGACCGTCAAATCAGCTGAATTTCAAAGCCGATTCATGGAAACGGGAGCGCGCAGAGGGACGACTCGCTGTGCATTTCTTTAAAATTTACCAAGATAACCACCTAAAACAATTATGTTTGCTCAAAATTATAGTAAAGGTGTGTCTCAGTTGAACTTTTCCTTAAAGCTGCACTATGTAACTTTGTAATGCAGTCTGTAACTTTTCTAACAATATATTTTTAACATATTTCTTCACTCTGTCACTATCTACTGACAGACTGATGTTAGACAAAGTAATCTCTGAAAAAAACTATAGTCCCCTTGCTTCTCTATCAGCATTTATAAAAACACTAAAAACACAGAGTGACCCGCCATTAACCAGCCAATAAAAACAGAGTTTGTAACCAGCCAATAAAAACAGAGCTTGAATTTTAATTTCAGCAGGGCCAGGGGGAGCAGAACCATATATGGCTCTGAGGAGGAGGGATCAGAATGCTTTGCCTGTTGAAAATTTTTCTAAGTTCTGCACTCTACAGAAAGTTACACATAGCACCTTTAATAAATGCACTTTAAAGGGATTGTGACATGATTTTTTTACTATGCATAAAATTGCTCAAAATATATATATTTTATCATTTAAATATGTTTGTTTTTGCAAACAAAATGATAAATCACTTTAATTTTGCTTTAAAAGTGATTTTGAACTTCAAGCCGTGTTTAATCATGGGAAATCCGATTACACTCGAACGCACCATATGTGATGTCACACTGGGCAGAGGGCTGTGGTGTCTTTAATAGCGGACAATTTAAAACTGGACGAATTTAGCAATCTATGTGAAGATTTGAGCTATTTGTCTTCATTTTGGGAAGCAGAAAATAGTTTGGGTGATGGAACAAGAAACAACAGGATCTAATTTAGGTCTGATGCTGTATCAGACTTCCTTCATGTCGAGATGCTCATACCTGCGCACTGTGACAAGCCCAGAGCTCTGCCCGGTGTGACATCACAGATGGTGCGTTCGTGTAATGGGATTTCCCATGATTAAACACGGCTTGAAGTTCAAAATCACTTTTAAAGCAAAATTAAAGTGATTTATCATTTTGTTTGCAAAAACAAACATATTTAAATGATAAAATATATATATTTTG
>JBBPBX010049347.1:0-25395 GCA_038048925.1 Garcialebias charrua
GTCTTTCGATGCAACTTCCATCTGCCTCTTCATTACTTACTCCCTCTTAGCCCTCAACATTCGTACTTCCACCGTCCGGTCCCACCTAGCTGGCATGAACTTCTTCTTCAGGATCTCGGCAGGCTTCAACTGCCCCTCCATTTCACATTGTCACGTTAACATGCTCAACTCGGCATAAACTTCTTCTTCAGGATCTCGGCAGGCTTCAACTGCCCCTCCATTTCACATTGTCACGTTAACATGCTCAACTTGGCATAAACTTCTTCTTCAGGATCTCAGAAGGCATAACCTGCCCCTCCATTTCACATTGTCACGTTAACATGCTCATTAAAGGATGTAAAAGCAAGATTTGAACTGCATCACTCAGCATCTCCCACTAACATCCGATCTCCTTAGTAGATGTATGAACACTCTGTGTTCAGGTTATTCTTTTCAAATTTCATAGACCGAACTGTAGAAACCATGTTCCTCTTAGCCTTTTTGGCTTCCTCCGTGTTTCGACTTCGCTCCAACCTCTTTTGCCCTTGCCTGTCTGACATTTCCTGTCACAGTCACTACACACTGAATTTCACTCTGCGAAGAAGCAATCAATCAATCAATCAATCAAAAACTTTATTTCAGACGCGTATGGTCCATAGTAACAAAGCACATTAGCTTGTACATATTGCAAGCAAGACCAATCAATTCGCAGTTTCTCATCCCATATACTCGTTTCGCCTTAATTCTTTCCCTAGCCCATACGAAATTATTTATAAGTATGTTCAGTCCCGACATGCAGCTAATGCTTCTCCTCACGATCAACTCTTCATTTCAGAGTAAGGAAATCCAGCAATTCTCTTTGGTTCTCCCGTCATCTTCGCTAAGTCCCGTTAAAATCAGGCATATCGCTACTCAACCCATTCGTTCCGCATCAGCGCAACCTCATCCGCTTCTAGTCAAGGTATCTCGGATCAAACCATTCAGATCCTAGGTAGCTGGTATTCATCAGCCTATATCACTACTCAACCCATCGTTCCGCATCGGCGCAGCCTCATCCACTTCTAGTCAAGGTATCTCGGATCAAACCATTCAGTTCCTAGGTAGCTGGTCTTCACTAGCCTATCGTTCATATATTCAAAATATCCGTTAACGACTTGTTTCAAGCCCACTCTCTCCTTAGTTCAGTCCAATTTACCAGACTCTTTTGGGGATCATACGCGGGCCGGGAAACGTTAAGATGATCAGCTTCCCGAAGACATATCCCCACTCGAGTCTTCACTTCCTAAGCCCATCAGCATCCTCCTCGGCGGATCTCACCCACCTCACTCATCTCTTCACCCCTTCATCCCTTCATCCCTTCTCTCCTGCCTACCACTCACCCCTTCCCTCACCCTTCCCCTCCTCCCCCCCTTTTTACTTCAATCAATAAATCTTTAAACTTATATCTTGTGGCGTGGTCCTTGCTAGTGAAATGGAGTTAATGTGTTAACTTAGGTTCAGGAGCAGGACCACGCCTCAAACCACACCTTCAATTATCCAAGTAGCCTATATATTCCTCGCTTGCGAGCAGTTCTGTCTGTTGCGTTTCGTCAATCCCACCCACCCTTACCCTTCATCGTATTTGCCCTTATGTGTCGAATTAACCCCTTTCTTGTTTCTTGATGTTACAGGTATCGCCGGGGGATCATACGCGGGCCGGGAAACGTTAAGATGATCAGCTTCCCGAAGACATATCCCCACTCGAGTCTTCACTTCCTAAGCCCATCAGCATCCTCCTCGGCGGATCTCACCCACCTCATTCATCTCTTCACCCCTTCATCCCTTCATCCCTTCTCTCCTGCCTACCACTCACCCCTTCCCTCACCCTTCCCCTCCTCCCCCCCCTTTTTACTTCAATCAATAAATCTTTAAACTTATATCTTGTGGCGTGGTCCTTGCTAGTGAATTGAATCCTTGAATGAACTTTGATGCTTTAAAAGAAAGTTACAGTACTTTTGAAACACAAGCGCCACTTTGTTCTTTTGGATTTTAAATGGTGAGAAAATTCATGATTTATTACCATGCAGAAATACACGGAGAAAACTTATGATACATGATGCTGCTTTGACAAATACTCTGAAAATATATCTAAAATATTATAACAGTGTTCAGACCAAGCTCATTAGCCTAGTAATTTGTTGACGGTCCCTAAGAGAACCATCGCTCCTCAGAGGGACAGACTGAGAGCAGCTGAAATCAGATCTGCCTGCGTCGGCTTGAACGAGGAAGCCCTGAATCCACGGAGCATGAACGTGAAATATCCAACGTAAAGCTAATATTACTACTGCAACACACACTGGATATCCTTATATTTAAGGCTGATTTCAAAAACAAAACTCCATTAAATCATGTCATCTGGACCAGTTTCTTTGAGGATGGAACGTTGTTGTCTGTGACGAAACACTGCATACAGTACAGTATTGCGAGGGAACGGAAAAACGTTTGCATGGGAATGCAAAAGTTAAATAAATAAATTAAAAAAAAAAAAAAACATGTTCCCTCCGGGGCTCCGTAAGTTATAACTTGTCAGACAAGAATTAAAAGCAGCCAAAGTGAAAAAGCTCAACTTCCAAGACCTTCAGACAGTTTGAAGAACTATTGATCAGAAGCACTTTAAAAGATTAGAAAACACCTGACTCAGAGGAAACAAAGTACGAGGACATCACAGATGGTTTAAATTGTCAGCGCGAGAAGAGGAGGAGAAATAAATCTCCATGTTGTGTCACAGTGATGGATTACTCCTCCACCTTGTCTCTGCAGGTCTATGCCATCCTGGTGAGTCACCCTCCTCAGTCCAGCGACCACCTCACTCCCACGCCGGTCTCCTACACCGCGGGCTTCTACCGCATCCCCGTGGTCGGCCTCACCACCCGCATGTCCATCTACTCCGACAAGGTGAGTGATGGATGGGAACGAGGAGCTCCTCTGAGGCGTCCGCAGCAGCTTCCCCACATTAAACATCCCATCACAGTCCATTAAAGCAGCTGTGATTAAATGGGTTTCCTGATGAAACGAGAAACGTTGTCATTAATAATGTTTTAGAAATGAAACGCTACAGAAATGAGACCTTAAGAAGCAGCCGCCTCGAGGAAAAAAGGGAGTTAAAGACAAGATCTGGACCTTTGTGTTGTTTATTTTTTCTTCAACTGTAATGTTTATTTTCTGTACTTGATTTAAAGTGTGGCTGACAGGATTTTTTTACTATGCATAAAATTGCTCAAAATATATATATTTTATCATTTAAATATGTTCATTTTTGCCAACAAAATGATAAATCAATTTAATTTTGCTTTGAAATTGATTTTAAACTTTGCGCCGTGTTTATTCACGGGAAATCCGATTACACGCGAATGCAACATCTGTGACGTAAAATCGGGCAGAGGGCTACGTCTCTTTAATAGCGGACAATTTAAAACCCGACGAATTTATCAATCTAAGTGAAGATTTGAGTTATTTGTCTTCAGTTTGGGAAGCAGGAAGTTAGATGAACAAGAAACAGCAGGTTCTAATTTAGGTCTGCACACGTATTTATTTGAGTTTTGCCTTTTCAGGAAGCGAGGGGGCTCCGAGGCAGGCAATCTCCAGAAAGACGCAGACTGCCTCTGCCCGATACTACGTCACAGATGTTGCATTCGTGTGTAATCGGATTTCCCGTGAATAAACACGGCGCAAAGTTTAAAATCCATTTTAAAGCAAAATTAAATTGATTTATCATTTTGTTTGCAAAAACGAACATATTTAAATGATAAAATATATATATTTTGAGCAATTTTATGCATAGTAAAAAAATCATGTCAGCCACACTTTAAGTTCTGTGCCGCCGGTTCATTCTCCCGGTATTTTTCCACTCCCCAGTTCGACCCCGCCCACTTACACCTGTTTCTTGTTATCATTTTGCCCAGATGTCCCTATTCTGTCCTTAAAATCCATCTTTTCACTTCTGATCTGTCTGGCAATGTTGGGACTCCTCCAGTTTGTTCACTGGATTTTTTAAATTTAGTTGCCATGTCAGCTTCTTCATTAAAAAATACATACTTTTTTCAAACATTAATAATTTTGTGCTCTTTGTACACAATTTTTGTAAATCTGACTTTATACGATCAAAAACATGTGGACAGAAAATCTACAACTAAGTGTGATGTTAAAGTCAGACTCATTCTAAAACAAACAGGCGTTTCTAAAAGATATTTAAGCCATAAAATTACATTGACATTGCAGCCATTGTATAATGTTGCTTAGTTATGGTGGCCATCTTGAATTAGACTGACACCAAAAGTCAGTCTGTTGAAGACGAACATTCGACGAATCTGAGAAAGAACCGTTCGATCAGTAACTGGCGACTCGCCCGTGTCTTCACGTCCTGCTTCTGCAGAGTATCCACCTGTCCTTCCTGAGGACCGTCCCCCCCTACTCCCACCAGGCGCACGTTTGGTTCGACCTGATGCGCGAGTTCAACTGGAACCACATCATCCTGATTGTGAGCGACGACCACGAGGGCCGTGCCGCTCAGAAGAGGCTCGAGACCCTCCTGGAGGAAAGGGAAACCAAGGTGAGATGCTCTGGCTCCCTGAACTCCTGACCCATCCCTCTGTCCTCAGGTGTGTGAGGGACTGCGAGTGTGTGTGTGTGTGTGTGTGTGGTCTCCTGTGTGTGTGTAACTGTCTGCTCTTTCTGTTGTTTGGACACATCTCTTTCTCACCATTGTGTAAACATTGGCTAACATTCCCAGAGACATCGACAGCGTCTAATGTGGTCTAATCTGACAGAAGTTTGTATGTTTATTTGCTCATCTTCACGTTGCTTTTTGCCACAGTCCAAATTATCTTGTGTCTATCCACACTGGGAGCCAAATAGTGGACTTTAACACGGGGCTCTGCAAACCATCGCTAGCTTAAAGCAAAGTAAGGTGAATGGGGATGAACAATTAGCATCTTACCTGTTGTACATAGCTCTTTGAACAACCTCAGTTTAGAGAAATTTACTCTGATTGGATTGAATTGCTAACAGCTAGTCCAAGCTAATAGCTATTTACAGGCTAACACCTAATCTGAGTTTGAACTAACATCTAGATGGAGCCAATGACTAGTCTAAGCTAATGGCTAATCTGAGCTAATGGCTAATCTAAGCTAATGGCTAATCTGAGCTAATGGCTATTTTGAACTATCTGACAGACCAAGCTAACACCTCATTCTGGCCAAATGAACACGCTAATGGTTATTACAAGCTAATGGCAAGTCAAAGCAAAGGACTAGTTCAAGCTAGCACTTAATCTGAGCTAATGACTAGTTTGAATTAGCTTTGAAATTGAGCTAATTGCTAATTCAAACTAATTATTAATCTGAGCAAACCACTATCTTGAGATAACAACTAATCCAAATTGTTGACTAATTTAAACACACCTAATTCAAGCTACCGTAATTGTGATTCTGAGCTAATGACTAGTCTTAGCTAATGGGTAGTTCATTTGCACCTTAGCAAGACAGCAACTTAGATCAAGCTAATGGCTAATAGACGTTAGTGGCTTATCTGAGCTAACCTCTAATTTGTGCCAACATCTAGTTAGAGTTGTAGTTGTTCCAAACTATTGACTAAGTCCAAGCTAATGGCTAACCTGAGCTAATTACTATTCTGAGCTATTGGCTAGTGTAAGTAAAAAGCTAGTGCAAGTAAAAAAAAAAAAAACTAACTGGATTATATTTTAAAATGGATCATGAATGCTGATAGCTGAATGACTGACATTTAATAAAAAAGGTGAAAAGGAGTTAAAAAAAAAAACAGCAGATGCTATCTGAAAGCCAAAATGAAGTCAGAGTCAGAGAGTCAGAGAGAATTTATTGTCATTTGCACCGCATGTAGTACATGTGTTGAAAACGAGATTATGTACACAGGGTCCCAGTTACATCCAACAACAAATGCAAGAGAAAAACAATAATAACATCTAGGATTAACTAAGAGAGACATCACATCAGCTAGTAATACACTAAGCCCTAATGTAGTAGAAAAACATCATTATAAACAGCAGCACGAACATGAGCAGATGGTCACAGATGAACGCAGCAACAAGAAACAGATCAGTATCAGTATGATGTGACATTTTGCAGTGTTTATTCTTATTATTTATTTATTCATGAGTCTGACAGCCTCAGGGTAGAAGCTGTTCCTCAGTCTAGTGGTTCTACATTTGATGCTCCTCAACCTCCGTCCCGAGGGGAGTGGTGCAAAGAGTGAGTGTGCTGGGTGAGTGAGGTCTTTCATGATGCAGGTGGCTCTTTTTCTGCATCTGGAGGTGTAAATGTCTGTGATGGTGGGGAGACTGACTCCCACAGACTTCTGTGCAGCCTTCACCACTCTCTGTAGAGCTTTTCTCTCTGCAACTGTGCAGCCTCCATGCCACACGTTGATGCTGGAGCACAGGACGCTCTCCACTGCACACCTGTAGAACGAGGTGAGGACTGGGCTTCTCAGACCGGCTCGTCTCAGCCGTCTGAGGAAGTAGAGTCTCTGATGACCTTTCTTGATCAGGCTGGTGGTGTTATTGCTCCAGCTGAGGTTATCATTCAAGTGTACACCCAGGTACTTGTAACTGGAGACCACCTCCACCGCAGATCCACCTATATACAGTGGGGTGTGGGTGTGTTTGTTCCTTCTGAAGTCCACAATCATCTCCTTCGTCTTCTTCACATTCATGTGAAGGTTGTTCTCTTTGCACCAGCTCTCCAGATGTTCCACCTCCTGTCTGTAGCTGGATTCATCATTATCTGTGATGCATCCCACCACAGCTGTATCATCTGCAAACTTAACAATATGACAGCCTGGATGTGTGGCTGTACAATCATATGTGAGCAGAGTGAACAGAAGAGGGCTCAGCACACATCCCTGAGGAGAGCCAGTGCTGAGGGTGATGGTGGAGGAGGAGAAGTTGTGGATCTTCACGGACTGTGGTCTGTCTGTTAAGAAGTCTAAGACCCAGTTACAAATAGAGGGGCTTAGTCCAAGTGTGGATAGTTTGTCTATCAGAGTTTGGGGGATCATGGTGTTGAAGGCAGATGTGAAGTCCACAAAGAGCAGACGCACGTATGAGTCCTTCTGATCCAGGTGGGTGAGAGCAGTGTGGACCACGGAGGAGATGGCGTCCTCTGTTGATCGGTTCTCACGGTATGCATATTGATGAGGGTCCTCGTTGATGTTGAAAATACTAAATAAAAAATACTAAAATAACCACAAAATACTAAATAAAACTAAAAGCAGCAAAACACTAAAAGCTAAAAGAAACAAAAATATTTAGAATCTCAAATTGGCAAAAAGCTAGCCAAAAAGAAAAATAGGAAAACAGTAACATTGTCCCATTGAACACAACTTTTTACAAAATGCAACAGATTTATTTTTAGGTGCAACAAGAACATGGTAAATTTGAAGGTGATGTTATTCTTAGGTCCAAGTTCTGACTTCTGGGGTAAAACTAACATGGCAATAAACTCTATTTCTCCAAACCAGTGTCGTTCAAAAAGCCATCTCCAACAGGTGAGAAATTGGGGGAGTGGTGGTGCAGAGGGTAGAAAAGGTGGGCTTTTGATAGGAAGATCTCCGGTTCGACTCCCCGGACCGACATCAAAAGGTGGGTGGGAAAGGTGAAACACCCACACCTGCCTCCACCCTCATTTGCCCCACTCTGGGCCCCTGAGCAAGGCCCTTAACCCCCACCATCTGCTCCCAAAACAGGCCTTTTGAAACTGAGTCCTCGTGACTCAGTGAGACTACCTGCATAAATAAATGTAAATGAAAAAAACATTATTCACTCATAACATCTCTCATTTCAAAAGCTCTGATTCCATTGATTCGTGAGAAATTTTAGGTTAGGTTATTTTGTTGTAGCTGCAGGTAAATTTAGGTTTAAAGCAGCCATTTTAAATCTGCCTCTCAGCTCCGTATGTGGGTCAGAGAAAAACAGAACTTTGAGTTGAGCCTGCGATGACGCGTGCGCTTTAGGACGAGAATCTTCAAAAAAAACGGAACAACCATCCATTTAATCAGATGAAATCACACTGGGGACATAGTTTTTACTTCGCCGCGCTCCTTCCTCTCTGGGGCTCTTTGCTGTAATTGTGTGGTCAAGTGAAACGAGTCCCGATTCAGAGATTTAATTAAATCAAAAAAGCCGGAGAGACGCCGAGTATGACACTCGCCCGGGGCTGCCAGTCGACGGAAGCAGAAGTCGACGTGAAAGCTGCTCAAATTACTGGGATGACTCGCCAACAGAAAAACACAGAAACATCTGATTGATTGGTGCAACCGTTCACACGTTAAGAATTAGAGCCAAATTATCTCAATAAGACTCATTTCCTGCTTTTGAACACAAACATCGAAGGCCTTTCATAGGAATCTAGATAGTTTTGTTTTATGCTCCGTTTGGATTTCAAAACGAGCCCATCTGGGCTCCCCATTCATGTCGCAGCTGAGAGAAGTTCCTGCCATCGCTTCCTCCTGCGAGAATCTAATTATATTTAGGTTCCACTGCGGAGCCAGTCGGAGCGGTTTTTCCGAGGTTTTACTTAAAAATGTATCTGCTTTTATGCATAAAACTCAGGGAAGGTGAAGTGAACGTGTCTGCTGGTAATGTATCTCTGCGGCTCCCATAACGAGACAAAAGCCGACTAAAAATTGATCCAACGAGCGACATATCCAAAGTCTCATACGAGTTTGCTGCACTGCTGTCGATAAACTATTAAAATTTAAGACGTTTCACATGCAGTTTTTTTTTCCTGTTATCAATCTGATTTGAATCACATAAACTGGTTCGTTAGACGTTTATTGAAAAGAAGGGGTTAAAAAAAAGACTAAGGGGAGCAAAGAGCCTGGGGCATATTGGAGAAGCTGTAAATTATTGATACTCAGACTGCATTCAGTGAGAAATCCCTCCAAATGTCCGGTTTGCTCTGGTATCTAAAGGCCTGTGACATCATGTGACGCAGCGCCGCAGCATCTCAGCTCAAAGGTGGCATCAGAAAATCTTTAACTCTGACCCTTCGTCGTTTCGCCTATGGTTATATTTCTGCAGGAAAAAACTTGTAATTTGATCAGAGGCTTTTAAATCAGATGAGACATTAAAAAACTGGTGTTTTTAAACAGCAGCAATCCACGTTAACAGCTCGTCAATTCCACCAAATGTCTTCTAATTGAGGCCATTCGATCAGATATCATGCACGACAGGTAAACTATTAATTGTTTGTAACTTTGTGCAGACTCGGAACGTGTTTTAACACAAAACCTTAAGCGAACGTTTCCACCAGAAGAGAAACTTTGATCNCGGCGCAGCTGTTACATCTTGCCTGAAAATGCATGAAGTTCTCTCATCGACTCTGTTCGATTCTTTGAAGCCATTTCTCGACTCGTCTTCGTTTGGATTGGTTTTCTCTCAGCGAGCGTCTTTGTTTCGGGTCGGGTTCTGTCCGACCAGAACCGTTTGAAGCTCCTCCCCCTTCTGCCAACAGACTGTACAAAGTCAACTTCCTGTCAAGATGACGCTCGATGTTTTCTGCGCCACAGTGAGTTCGAGCTTTTCTTTCAGTGTAAATACGTCCGTGTTGTTCGAGAAGCGGCGTCGCCGTTCCTCATTTCCTGTCCCCCCACCCCCCACGTTGGTTTTGGCACCTCATGTGTACCGATGTCGGGAGAAGTTTTCAACCTGCATATTAACTGGCTGTAAAAAAATAAACATGTTTATGTACAGGGAGCACGACGTGCGCTTGTCCTTTACTCAGACCTGATCAGAACAGAAGAGCTCGACGACGGCTTGGAGAGATTTATTGATCGATTCTCATTTCTACAAATTAAATATTCAGTTTGGAACATGTTGAGGTTGGTTCAGTTGACCTTCTCGAAGTACTCCTTGGACCCGTCCGGAGTCGGTTTGATCTGAAAAGGAAACGTGAGATTTATTTAACTCTTAACATGTTTTAAAGAAGGTCCTGTTCAACACACAACTGGTAAAATGTTCAAATAAAGAAAGTTCAGAACAGGTTGTGAGAGCCAGCAGCTAAAGTCATTATGTAAATAAAGTTTTACATACTGGTAGATCAGTTATCAAAATCAGGTTTATTGGCCAAGTACAGTATGTTGACACACAAAAGGAATTTGTTTCCAGCTGTTCGTGTCTCTAGTATTAACACTATACAGATACTTTACATATAACTCACAAATGGTACACAATATACAGAAGTTATCTTTTAATTTAGTTTATTTTATTGCGTTGAATCATAGATGCAATAAAGGGAACCCAAAATGCAAGAAAACACACACACACACCCCTCAGCAAAAAAAAAAACAAGCCGTGCTCTAGTCACTTAAGTTTTCTATATATTTTTAACATTCTCTCAATATTTTGATTTTATTCCTGAAAATACAGTATATTTAAATATATTTCCTGAACTCGCAGCGAACGTTGAGTAACAAATTTAAACCAAACAGCAGCTAAAAAGTGCATTTTGTTAAGCATCAGTAGGGCTGTAGTGATACAGTAATCTCACGATACGATATATATTGCGATATTCAACAATACAATTCAATACAATACACTTTTGCGATTTTCTGAAAGATTTTAGAGGGACAGAGTGATTTTGGTGACATTTTGTGACTGTTATAGACTTGGATTGAATTAATTAAACTGAAAACTGATTAAAAGCACCAACTACACAATACTTGGCTCTGGTTAAAATCAAAAAAGGCGTTCAATACAGAACAACTGGACTGAACGCCTTTTTTGATTTTATCATGTCCTGGACGACTGAGAATCTTCACCAGCACTTGGCTCTGGTTGGACATGGACACAGACTTAAAGTCGACAGCTGGACAAAATGAACCAAAGAAGTGGTGAGAAAACATGTTTCTTTTAATTGAAACTAGGGATGCACCGATACCAGATTTTTGAAAACCGAGTACAAGTACTTACATTAAAGTACTTGCCGATACCAAGTACCGATACAAGTACTAATTAATATTTTTTTTAAATCATTCTAATTAACTTTAAACTGTTTATTTTCATTAGACACTTCAAACATAAATAAACAAAGTACTATTGGTAATCTGTAAAGTATGTCCAAACTTGTACAGAAAAATAAAATGTTTTACATTTGAACTCTTACATAGTCAATGAAATGAAATTAAACTGGTATCGGGTCCTGTAGTATCGGAGCCCTTTTATGAGTACGAGTAAACGCACATGGTATCGGACCGATACCCGATACTGGTATCGGTATCGGTGCATCCCTAATTGAAACAGTAAAAACTGTAGCTTACAGGCAAAAACCAATGCAGATATGTTCCTGTCTTTGATTTTATACATCTACCTTATAATGTTTTGCTAGTTTTTTGATACTTTGTTAAAAAAAAAAAATTCTCTCGTTTTTCTATTGTTCATTGTTTAAGGAAATTCTA
Source organism: Garcialebias charrua (assembly GCA_038048925.1). Lineage (NCBI taxonomy): Eukaryota > Metazoa > Chordata > Actinopteri > Cyprinodontiformes > Rivulidae > Garcialebias > Garcialebias charrua. The sequence goes on from JBBPBX010049347.1 coordinate 11,449, forward strand.
CCATTGCTGTTCATCATTCTTTAGTTTTAGCAGGTCGCTTTCGTAAATGAGCCCACGAGGCTCAATAAGACTAAATAAAGGTTGAATGAATTTGTAAAGTAAATAAAGTGCACCAAGTGTCCTGCTCTGAATAGTTTGAAACCTTTTTAACCTCGACACTTAACATCTGAAGGAATCACTCTTAAGTGCTTGGTAAGTAAACAGTAATATGACTTTTTCATTCATTCATTCAACCTTTATTTAGTCAGGTAAATCTTTTGAACCTCAAGGGCTCATTTACGAAAGCGACCTGCTAAAACTAAAGAACAATGAACAGCAGTGGTATAATTTCCTTAAACAATAAACAATAAACAAACAAACAATAAACAATAGAAAACAAAAGAGAGAAGAAAAAAAAAAAAAAGAAAGTTTTTTTTTTTTTTTTTTTTTACAAAGTATCAAAAAACTAGCAAAACATTATAAGGTAGACGTATAAAATCAAAGACAGGAACAGATCTGCATTGGTTTCAGATTGTCCAAAACAGTCTATAATTCAAGTAATGAAGAACATTTAACTTCAAATGCACCCATCTTAGCAGAGCAGCTTAAGGCCTGTAAATAGACCCTGACTAATAAGTGAACTCTAAACAGAAAGTCTACTCTGCAGACCAAGTGAGCTACATTCTCCTCAGATTTCTGTTTAGAAATAGAATCTGATCAACGTGCACTTCTCTGCGCAGTGATGATATCTCCAGCGGTGGAGAAGACTCTCTCTGAGGATACTCTGGTGCCAGGGATGCAGAGGTATCTAAAAAAGCTAAGTCTGGTCCTCTGGACATTCAAAAAGCAGAAGAAAAAATATATATATTTTTTTAGGTACGATAATTGCAGATGAATATCAAATTTTTTTCGAGGAAAGAAAAAAAATTGATATCGCGATATCGATATTTTTACACAGCCCTAAGAATCAGTATGATTTTTTTTATTTATTTTTTTGAAGGGCTAACAAGCTCCTGCCTCAAACATTTAGCTTCATCACTGCCGGGGGGTGGGGGGGTCCTCGTGACTCAGTGAGACTACCTGTTTAAATAAATCTGACCAATAAAACGGGAGAAGGGGAATTTCTGCGCAGAACGTTTGCTCCGCTGGCAGTGGAGCAGGATGAAGATGGTGATCAATGACTTCCTGGTAATTACCGTACTTTGTTTATTTTATTTAACCAGCCGTGTTCCGGCACTGTTCAGAAATAAACATGTACTGCACATTGTATTTGTTATCAGTACATATTGAATTTAAAGTATAAAAATCTGTAAATATCTCCTGTTACAACTGGACACGCAGCTTATACACAAGTATGACCTATAAGTGTAAAAATATATAATATAATTTTTTTAATGGGCGTGGCTTATATTCAAGTGCGCTCAATAGTGCATTAGTGACTGTACAGCTTCAGTTTTTAAAATCATCGTTTTTGTCTTGGCTGTTGCGTCGCGGCCGCTCAGGCCTTGGAACCACTTTAATGTTTGTTTTTATGGTTTTTGGATCTTCGTGGACTTAGTGGTCCACAGAGGAACACGGTGGTTACGTTTTTTAACACGATGGGCTCTTTGAATGTAAAACGGGAAGTAGACCCCAGAACCTTGTGTAGCTCTCTTGTCATGTGTGCTGTAGTTCAGTCGTTTGTGTCGACCGTCAGGCGGTCGTCGATGTGTGAAAACAAACTAGCGGGTGGTACCCACCGTTGGGGACTCGGGGGTCCAGCTGGCGGGACAGACCTCCCCGTGGGTCTCGACAAACTGGAACGCCTTCACCAAGCGAAGGGTCTCGTCGACGCTGCGGCCGACCGGCAGGTCGTTCACGCTCATGTGCTTCACCACGCCGTTCGGGTCGACGATGAACAGACCCCTGAGCGACAAACCAACACTTTATTTACAGACGTGCTCGTACCGCCCGCCTTCTGCCGGTCGGGGACAATGTTTAACGTGCGCCGACCTCAGGGCGATGCCCGGAGCCTCCAGCAGGACCCCGTAGTCTCTGGAGATCTGTTTGTTGAGGTCCGACAGCAACGGGATGTGGATCTGACCCAGACCTCCAGCCTGGAAGAAAAACACACGCTCTGTGACCACACCCCCCTCCAGGTCTGACGCCAGCATCATCTGCAAAAGTCCAAATGAACTTTCACAATACTTTTCTGGGAGTGTTGGTCCAGGCCAGGTGGGTGAAGTGCGAGTCCACCGACACCCCCACCACCTCACAGTTGATGTCGTGGAACTCGTTGGCCTTGTCGCTGAACGAGATGATCTCCGTGGGGCAGACGAACGTGCTGCGGGACGACAAAACAAAACCACGAGTGACGTCATCGCCGAGCCTCCGCAGCTCCGGTGCGGCTCCTTCAGGAGAACTCACAAGTCCAGCGGGTAGAAGAACAGGACCAGGTACTTCCCCCTGAAGTCCGTCAGACTCATCTCCTTGAACTCCCCGTTGTGCACGGCCGTCGCCTTGAAGGGGGGCGCCGGCTGGGTGACGGCAGCGGCCCATTTGGAGCAGCCTGATAAAACACAGGTCAAACGGTGTCACTCGTTTATCACTGTTAGCCACATGCTAACGTTTTCTTTCATGTCTCCACGTGAGTTGACAAACCACAAAGAGACAGAAGGATCTGAAACCTTCAGCCGGACGACAAGAACGTGATCAAATTGATATAGAACTAGAGGAAACTGCTAAAATACAGTGAGTGCTTCTTGCTGGAGAACAGCTGAAATTAGCTGAAAAGGCAGAAAGAAGATTAAACTACCAGGAGTGGAAGCAGCTGAAAATGCAAAGAATAGAATAAAATGCTAAATAGTAGCTGAAATAACTGGAACTAGCAGAAATAAGTTGAAAGGAATGTAAGAAGCTCAAATTAGCAAAAATCAGCACACACAAAAAAAGTTTTAACCTAAAAAAAAAAACAGCTGAAAAGTAGCTTAAAAAGTATAAAGAAGGAAGTGGAGAGAGCACCTTTTTGCTGAATTAGGCTGAAAAAAGTTTAATTGAGTGTAAAAAATGTTGAGTTGACTAAAAAAGCTAAAATAAACAAACTTAAACTGTAGCTGAAATGGCAGAAATTAGCTGAAAGGAATGCAAAATAGCTTAAGACAAAACGGCTGAAAGTAGCTGATTTAAAATTTTCGGAAAGAAGCTGAAGCCGAACAAAATGTGAAAAGAGCACTAAAAGGTTGTAAACGCATCTAAAGATGTGAAGGATGGAAAATGAGCTCAATTCATTTTCTATGATGGAAAAAAAGTCAGAAAAGGCTAAATATTTCAAACAGCTAAAGTTGCACCAATACCAAAAGTCAGAGCAGGATTGTCCTGCAAGAGCCGAACGTTTTGATTCATGATTCGTTGAAACTGTTTGAAAACTGGGACGAGAATCGTGCTGAGAAACGTTTGGAATAGTTTGACAATAAAAAATATAAACAGGATCACAATAATGTGAACGCTTCATAAACTTTCACACAATTAACCACGAGGTGGAAAACCCCCGGAGCAAAGACTCCTCCCACAGAGAGGGGGGCGAACCTGCGGCCTTCGTGCTGTGAGGCGGCAGCTCCGCCCACGGCGCCGCCCCAAACAGCCAGTATCATTAGGCCGATCCCGTTTAGGTACGTACTGGTGGAGAGGAGGCGTCTGTGGAGGGAGGCGCCGCAGCCTCCATGTTGACGAGCCGCTGCGACTCTCAGCCCTCCTGATGCGAGCTGCGCCTAAACAACAACAACAAACAAACAAACAAACACGCTCAGAACACGCTGGCTCTGAAACAGGAAGCCTCACCCGTTACAGACTGAAACATCTTCGGCTGATATTTAGTCCAGGCTGCGTTAACGTTTTAGCCATTTTCAGCTTCTGGTTCACACCATTTAGCTTCAGGCTAATGGTCTGTTTCCTTTAGCCTCTAGAGATATTATTTTTTCATTTTTCTATTTCATATTTATTTAAACATGTAGTACAACAATACTAATAATTAATAATTTAGCTTTAAGCTAGTGTTCAGCTATTGTATACAGTAAGACTGAGCACCTCAGACTGAAGAAGTCTTTCAGATGAAAAATAAAATGTTTCTTTTGTTTGTTTTTTGAATGTCCAGAGGACCAGACTTCACTTTTCTAGACTCTTCTTCAGGTGGTGAGGTGAGTCTGGTCCTGGTTGGTCTATTTGGGTCTTCAAAGCAGACGAGAACTTGTTAAACAGGCAGTGATGGGTCCCTGGGCCGTTGTGCACCCCTGCTGTTCCAGTCTGTGATGTCCCCTCCACGTGCTCAGTGGGTCCTGGGAGGACAAATGTCCCTGGATCTTCTGTGCATCTGTTGCTTTGAACCTCTCTATACCAGCAGCTCTTTCCTTGTCCTCCCCAGTTCCTGAGTCACCAGACCTGAGCATCCCTGGCTTTCAGCAGACCTCTGCGTTCAGCCGGGGTTTCTGGTTCAGGTTCAGCTCTTCACAGTCCTGGTGGTGATGACGTCATCAACACACTTGCTGATGTATCCGAGGGCAGTAGAAGTGTATTCCTCCAGATCCAGCTCTCCTTCATTTATTGCAGCTTCCCTAAAGATCTACCCGTCCGTACGCATTATTATTTTTGCTTTAAGCTAGCGACCTGCTTCCTTTTAGCTGCTGTTCCGTTTCTTTAAAGGGGACCACATATAGGTCTTTAAAAATTTTATGTTATGTCTGTGTGCTATCTTGACAATATTAATTCATTTTAATACACAAAATAATTCTTAGATAATCAATTATACCCTTTTTAATTCTGCCATTTTTAACTTTCGTTTTGAACGACCGGTTTCTGATACTGAGTTCTGAAGTCCACGCCCTTCAAAGATCTGTTTACGCCCTCTGTAACAGCCAGTATCTGTAATGTGTTGTTGTTTTAAAATTAGCTCTTTTTTTATTACTCATTTGACTTACTGTTAGTGCTAGCTTAAGATAACTTACCGAAACCCGTCTGAGCGCGCCGCAATTTGCTGCTCCTTTTAGCATGAGACCACCCGAATCCGATGCTAATGTTAGCTTGTTCCTCTTCCGGTGTTCGCCAGCTCCGCTCGTTGCACGCGGAGATTTTGGGAGTTATCGCTGTTCCAGTCAAGACAACACAAAGTTCACCAAGTGTCTCCCGTAAATTAATCCGTAAGGAGAAGGTCCTCGCTGCTGCGAGGCTGCAGCGAGGCTGTACAGTTGAAGCTCCGCTCCATCCGCCAGAAGAGGGTCCCGTCGCCGCCGGTCCCTACGCCGGGGGTCCGCTCGTTTAATTTTTACCGGATGCGCGTTGGGAGCGATCGCAAATACACTAAAAATTGAACTAAAACATAAAAATAACAATTATACTTTATTTATAAAGCCATTAAAAAAAACCACAGCTGCAACAAAGTGCTGTACACATGAAATTAAGAACATATAAACAAAAGATGAGATGAAATCATGAAAAACAACAGTCATGTGTTTAATACAGAAGTGGGTTGAGCCTAACCAGGGGTTGCTAGGTGAGGGGCTGGACTCAGGTTGTGGTGGGTTGTGGCTGCGGTTTGTGACGTCACAAACCGCAGGAAGTGCAAAACGAACTGTATTTTATCAAAGATAAATAAATCTACTTAGAGTAAATAAACCACTGGGTGCATTTTTTTGGCCTTAGGACTGTTTTTTTATGAAGTAAATACCCAAAGTTGAGTAAAAAAACATTAAAAAGTGAATTTTGAATATGTGGTCCCCTTTAAGCTTCGGCTCGTTCAGCCTTTTCACTGAATTCTGTGTGCGTCATTTTTCTAGTCGTTTGAAATCTGCAGTTGCTGTAAATAAAAGTTGTCCACTTTAACAAACAAAAAGCAGCTAAACAAACTTTTTAGTCGCTTTTAGACCAAAGTTTCAGTGTTCAGCATAATTATTTTTGCAGAAAAGGTTCTAATTTGATTAAATCATTATTTCTCAATTTTTATCTCTTTTTTTTTTTTACACCAGCTCCTGAACAAAGTGGGATTTTAGTGGTTTCAGTTTGAAGTATGTGATAATCTCGTTTTAAAGTCCTGTTAGTGACATTAACCTTCAAAGTAAAAGAGTTGAAGGACCTGGGGTTTGAACCAGCGTCTCACTGAGGGCCCGCGGGCCACAGTTTGGCGCCGCAGCGTTTAGAAAACCGAGCAAACGTTCAGGTTCGGCTGCCTGGTACCGACACCGGGTCAGTACCGACCGACAGACCTATTACACGCGCACGGTCGGCCGTGTTGTCCTACTCACAGAACTCCGGAGCAGTCGTGCTACGGTGGCGGCCATCTTGGATTATGTCACAACAGTTTGACCGGGTCATTCCGGCACGTGCTGCTGCTGACTTTTGAAAAAAAAAATAATAATAATAAACACTGATAACGTGTTAGGTTCAGAGTTATTTTTTATAAATCAGAGCACTAAAATTTAAAATTAAATAATTAATTTTCGAAAAGGAGGGAAAACCATTGTGTTGCCTTCACGTACCATCATTGCAGTGTGGAAAAAAGTATTCACATAAAGCCCGAAGCTCGTTGTTAAAACGTCAAAGATGAACTCGCAACAAGGAGTTCCTATACATTAGTAAGAGTTTCATAATAATAGCAGGCGTGCATTTTATTTCCCATTCATACAACTTGGGTTTATGTTATTTTCAAAAGTCTAGTTGTTAATTTATAGAAAACATGCGACTCTTGTGCGATAAACGTTGCCCAGATAATAGCTTGCATCGATTTTACTTCATATACTTTGACTTATATTTATCTCAAACGTGTTTTTCACAGCCCCAAAAGAAAAAAAAATCTTCAACGTGAACGTACTTGACACCTGAAAAGTCCGACTTTCTGTTTGTAACCTGAATCTACCACAGTTTGTCACGTGATTCAGAGCGGAAGTGATTTCTAACCAGGACCTGACCTCAAAGCATGAGACGGACAGGAGATAAATAATGTGGTTTTTCTTGTATTTTTTAATAAAATATAAATGTTTTTGTTGCTCTAATGGATCCTAATCTGCTGCAGTGGAGAAAACTCGGACAGGTGAGTCATTTATTTCACATCTTCTCCACCAACTGTTGATTAAATTAAATGAGAAGATTAATGTGATGATTTTCTGTCTGTGCAGTCTTTTGTCCATCGGTTGCAGACCTGGCTCAGTGTGTTGGACCCGTCCCTGCTGCTCTCCTCTGATGTACGTGTTTATCTCTAACCCTGTGAGATGCTTTACTGCTTCATTTACCTGCTCCTCCTCCTCAGGCTGAAATCCTGAAGGCCCACGATGCTCTCCTTGCAGCTGGACAGCAGCTGGGTGAAAAGGTCAGGCTGGGTTTTTGTTCTGTGTCCAGTCAGAGCTGCAGATCCTTCACGTCGTCTGTTTCCTGTTTCAGGAGGAAGCTGCAGCGATCATCTCCCTGGTACGTCTCAGCAGAATCATCTTTTCATCTCGTGTGACGTGCATCACTACAGGAATGACGTCAGCATTTCTCAGTCAAACTGATCGGGTTCTAAAATTATTCAAATCAAAGCTCAGGTGAGCAAAAACTCACATGTTCCACCGAGACGTTATTTATGAAACGACTGATGGGACCACCTGTGACCTGCAGCATCCAGGTGTGTTACCACAACGCCAAGGCAGAAAGACATCAGCAATGACCTCAGAGAAGCAGCTGTTGCTGCTCGTCGATCTGTGAAGGGTCAAAGGTCATTGAGAGTCCATCGTTTTACAAAGAGAGAGAGAGATTATTCACAGGAGGAAAACATTTCAGACAGCTGTCAATCTTCACAGCAGATCCACCCTGAAGGTCAGACTGTGCAGTGACTTTACAGGCCTCAGTCAGCAGGTCAAAGGTCATGGCCTCTTCTGTCTAAAAACAACATGGCAGCGCCACTGAGGTTTGGAAAGTCTCATCTAAAGGAACCAACAAACTTCTGGACCAGAATCAGAGCAGAGGACAGATGTTTACCCAGAATGCACTGCAGCAAACCTCTCCAGCTGTCAGCACGGTGGTGGAGGCTGATGGTTCGGGCTCCTGTCACTGAGTGGACCAGAACTTCTCTGGAGACCAAAAGGTTCTGGAGAACTGTCTGTCCAACAGCTGAAGCAGCTTGGACCAAACTGGGTCCAACAGAACCACGATCCCAAACCCAGCAGCTGATCTGGACCAACAGAACCACGATCCCAAACCCAGCAGCTGATCTGGACCAACAGAACCACGATCCCAAACCCAGCAGCTGATCTGGACCAACAGAACCACGATCCCAAACCCAGCAGCTGATCTGGACCAAGGTCCAGTCAGAGTCCAGAACCTCCACCTGACTGATGCAGTGGTGGACCTTCAGAGAGCTGAGCAGAACCCAACGAAGAGCGGGCCAGAACTCCTCCAGAACCATGAGAGACTGTAAACCACTGAGGTTCTGCTGCTGCTGGGTCAGAGCGGTGACTCCCTTCATGTTGAATTAGAACCCGATCAGTTTGATCAGTTTTAACTTGAAGTGAATTGATCAGAGAAACGTTTCACCTCCTGCCTCTCTGTGTTGCAGTCGTCTGTTCATGCTGATTCTGGATCAGTTCTTCCTTTAGCTTTCCGCCCCCCAGGTAACATTTCTGTTTGTACAAAACTCTAAAACCTGCCGTCTCTTCTAACCGTAAAGTTATTATAGAAAACTTTTAGATTATTACACTTTGCAACAAAAGAAATGCATCACCAACAAGATCTGAAAAGATAAAGTTCAAAAACAAAATGTTTAAATTTACTCATAATCTGCACAATTGTGGGATATATAAGCTATCTCATAATTATGACTTAATGTCTCATAATTATGACTTAATGTCTCATAAATATGACCTAATGTCTCATAATTATGACCTAATGTCTCATAATTATGACCTAATGTCTCATAATTATGACCTAATGTCTCATAATTATGACCTAATGTCTCATAAATATGACCTAATGTCTCATAATGTCTCATAAATATGACCTAATGTCTCATAAATATGACCTAATGTCTCATAAATATGACCTAATGTCTCATAAATATGACCTAATGTCTCATAATTATGACCTAATGTCTCATAATTATGACCTAATGTCTCATAATTATGACCTAATGTCTCATGACTTAATGTCTCATAAATAAGACCTAATGTTTCAAATATGACAATGTCTAATGTCTCATAATTATGACCTAATGTCTCATGACTTAATGTCTCATAATTATGACCTAATGTCTCATGACTTAATGTCTCATACAGTAATTATGACCTAATGTCTCATGACTTAATGTCTCATAAATATGACCTAATGTTTCAAATATGACAATGTCTAATGTCTCATAATTATGACCTAATGTCTCATAATTATGACTTTATGTCTCATAAATATGGCCTAATGTTTCAAATATGACAATGTCTCACAAATATGACAATGTCTCACAAATATGACAATGTCTCACAAATACGACTATGTCATAATTATCATGTCAAAAGTCAAAGTCAACTTTATTGTCAGAGCTGCAATATGTACAGGACATACACAGGATTGAAATTGCATTTCTCTCAGTCCCTCGGTGCAACAGTAACCATTTAAACACTAAAACACTGAAACATTTAATAAACATAAGCATAAAATAGTAAAAATGTAACAGTGTCCTGAGTTTTTGCATAGTAGTATAGTAAAATTAAATAGTAAAATTTATCTATGTATATTTAAGTATGAAAATTATGACCCAATGTCTCATAATTATGACTTAATGTCTCATAATTATGACTTAATGTCTTATAATTATGACTTAATGTCTCATAATTATGACCTAATGGCTCATAATTATGACTTAATGTCTCATAATTATGGCTTAATGTCTCATAAATATGACTTAATGTATCATAATTATGACCTAATGTATCATAATTATGACCTTAATGTATCACTATTATGACCTAATGTATCATAATTATGACCTAATGTCTCATAATTATGACTTAATGTATCATAATTATGACTTAATGTATCATAATTATGACCTTAATGTATCACTATTATGACCTAATGTATCATAATTATGACCTAATGTCTCATAATTATGACTTAATGTCTCATAATTATGACTTAATGTCTCATAATTATGACTTAATGTCTCATAATTATGACTTAATGTCTTATAATTATGACTTAATGTCTCATAATTATGACTTAATGTCTCATAATTATGACTTAATGTATCAAATATGACAATGTCTCATAATTATGACCTAATGGCTCATAATTATGACTTAATGTCTCATAATTATGGCTTAATGTCTCAAATATGACCTAATGTCTCATAAATATGACTTAATGTATCATAATTATGACCTAATGTATCATAATTATGACCTAATGTATCATAATTATGACTTAATGTCTCATAATTATGACTTAATGTCTTATAATTATGACTTAATGTCTCATAATTATGACTTAATGTCTCATAATTATGACTTAATGTCTCATAATTATGACTTAATGTCTTATAATTATGACTTAATGTCTCATAATTATGACTTAATGTCTCATAATTATGACTTAATGTATCAAATATGACAATGTCTCATAATTATGACCTAATGGCTCATAATTATGACTTAATGTCTCATAATTATGGCTTAATGTCTCAAATATGACCTAATGTCTCATAAATATGACTTAATGTATCATAATTATGACCTAATGTATCACAATTATGACCTAATGTATCATAATTATGACCTAATGTCTCATAATTATGACTTAATGTATCATAATTATGACCTAATGTATCATAATTATGACCTAATGTATCATAATTATGACCTAATGTCTCATAATTATGACCTAATGTCTCATAATTATGACTTAATGTCTCATAATTATGACCTAATGTCTCATAATTATGACTTAATGTCTTATAATTATGACTTAATGTCTCATAATTATGACTTAATGTCTCATAATTATGACTTAATGTATCAAATATGACAATGTCTCATAATTATGGCTTAATGTCTCAAATATGACCTAATGTATCATAAACATGACTTAATGTATCATAATTATGACCTAATGTATCACAATTATGACCTAATGTATCATAATTATGACCTAATGTCTCATAATTATGACTTAATGTATCATAATTATGACCTAATGTATCATAATTATGACCTAATGTATCATAATTATGACCTAATGTATCATAATTATGACCTAATGTCTCATAATTATGACCTAATGTCTCATAATATGACTTAATGTCTCTTTTACTTCCGGCACTCGGCAAGGCAGGTCGCATATCTTTCTGCTCTTCCCTCCCTAAGTTTTTCCTACTCCCTGCTTGCTTTTCGTCTCGTCTGCGACCCTTCAGCGCTCACTCGAACCAATATGGAATTAATAAATTGGGCTGTTTCTTCAATGGATAAGATTTTTTCCACGAAGCGGACCGTGCCAGGAGAAGCTGTCTGTCCCTCCGACACACACGCGGCTGGATACGTGATGGACTCGTGGGGTCAGTGGCAGCCCATGTGTCTGACCGTCTTAAGTGTCGAAGACGTGGAGGATTTGTGGATTATTGGATTATTGGTAGCAACTGCTCTGTTTTTTGGCGTGAGCGGAGTTGTTTGTTACTGGAAGCTGAGGGAGGCTTCGGCAGCTATCAGCGCGCTGTCGGCACTACCTGATCAGCAAAATTCTCTGAACCGGGCCGTGAGCTCCTCATCCCAGCTGTTGTATGAGCTCAATCGCTCGCTTGGAGCAGTGGTGGACCACCGCGCACCTGCTGTCCGTTTTGGGACTTGTTTACAGCCACCCCGGATCAATCAAGGGACAGATGGGAGTTCATGAAGCTGAGCAGAGCGGAACCACATATTTGGATTTCTTTCGGCCATGAAACAGCACCACAGACTTGAAGGCGGCAGTGGAAAAGAACACTGTGGTCTATTGGATAACAAACAAGAACATTATCTGGCTTCTGCACATGTCCTTGAAAAGTAGGCTGTGGGAAGCCATTCTCCTGGAGTGTGGAGCTGAAGAGTCCCCCCCCCTCCCCCTCCCCAGAGATTTCTGTGAAGCCTCAGATAACACCCAGCTGCACATCTGCTGAACTCTGTGTTTGTCTGAAATTACTCACAGACTCTATCTCCTTGCCTGCCGTCTCTCCATTTGTTATTGTAACTAAATGTGCTTTCTGATATGGTTTTTACTGGATCACGCGGTGTCTTGAAGACAAAATGTGATTCATCTTTTTTTAATATCAATGCTGTGAAACCCCGTGTCTTTGCCTGTTTTCCTGCTTTTGACCTTCATCTGGGGACAGATTGGGACTGGCCGCGCTATGAGCATATCATGTGTTGATAAACATATCATGTGTTGATAAACATGTCATGTGCTTTGTTGAGCTGCAGCTTGTTTGCACTCATTCTCTCTCCTGGATGTCTGTAACTACATATTTACGTTGTATTGATGAAAATTGATGCAATGTTAATAAACCTTCTTGATTCTTGATTCTTGATTCTTGAAAAATATGACAATGTCTTATAATTATGACTTAATGTCTCATAATTTTGACTTGACGTCTCCTAGTTATGACTTGGTGTCTTGTGATTATTACTTAGTATCAAAATTATGACTTAGTATTTAATAGTTTTGATTTAATATATCTTAATTATTTCAACATTTCACAAAAATTATTTATTAAATCATATTTATGACATAGAATCACTGAGATATGACTTAGTATTCTAAAACTAAAACTCGGCATGTCATAATTATGAGACCATCTCAAGTATTTAATTAAAATGTTGAACCATGATAAATAAAATGTCTCATGATCATAAATAAATTAATCATCTTGTGTTTTATTTTCTCTGCAGCATATTTTCCAGTTGTAGGACCTCTGGTGCGTTCGTTTACACGTCTTGTGTTTTCAAAACTCGTTAAAAAGTTGAACCATTCGAATAAAGTTTCTGTTTCAGGTTGTCTGCAGCTTCTTACCTGTCAACACCGTCAGACACGCTCTGCTCCTGCAGGTAAACAGCTGTTGTTGTTGTTGTTGTTGTTGTTGTTGTTTGTTGTTGTTGTTGTTGTTGTTGTTGTTGTTGTTTTGTTGTTGTTGTTGTTGTTTTCATTTGTATTCATTCTATTTGTTTTTAGTTCCTGCTGCAGAGTTACAGCGCCGGCTTCAACTTTGTCAACAGAAACTGTTCAGCGGAGCAGGTGAGTGTGTTTATTAATACAAGAGAACGTACCTGTCCCCTGCAGGACGTCTCAGGACGTCCCCTGCAGGACGTCTCAGGACGTCCCCTGCAGGACGTGGGACGTCCGTCCCCTGCAGGACGTGGGACGTCCGTCCCCTGCAGGACGTCTCATCTTTGTCCTCTGTCTCTGTTTTGTCTCCCTGCAGGGAAAGAAGGCGTCTCTGAAACAGCTTCTGCTCGTCTCAGGAACCGTCTTCAACACAACCGTTGCCGGGGTTTGTCCAGTTTCGCCGCAGATGTTTGTAATAAAGTGATTAAATAAAGTGATCAATTCAAAGAGTTGCTGGTTGAATTTCCTGTTGTCTTCAGGCTCTTCCTCAGATATTTATCAGCAGCCTCAGACTCTCCAGCCCCTCGATGCTGACTCTCTGCAGGTCCGTCCTTCCAGTCCCGCTCTCAGGTAAGTTTTCATTATTTATTTTTTTCAATAAACATCAGTAACAAATATTTCCACAGCCCTAAAGGATATTTCAGACATTTTGTAAAAGTGTCCTGCCTACAAATAACAATGTCACCCGACGTAGGCTGCTCTTTGAGAAAAGTTTATTCTGATCCTCTGGACATAAAAAATAAACTTATTATTATTAACATACAATTATATATATATATATATATATATATATATATATATATAATATATACTGTATATATATATATATTATATATATATTATTTATATATAATA
>JBBPBX010049348.1:2151-25394 GCA_038048925.1 Garcialebias charrua
TATATACATACAATACATACATACACATACATACATACATACATACACATACATACATACATACATACATACATACATACATACATACATACATACATACATACATACATACATACATACATACATACATACATACATACATACATACATACATACATACATACATACATACATAATACATACATACATACATACATACATCATATACATACATACATACATACATACATACATACATACATACATACATACATACATACATACATACATACATACATACATACATACATACATACATACATACATACATACATACATACATACATACATACATACATACATATATACATACATACATACATACATACATACATACATACATACATACATACATACATACATACAGCCGGCAGCTTTATGCAATATTTGCACTACACTGCCAACTGAAAAGTAACAAAAATGATCCTAAAAGGATGAAATTACAAAAATCAAAGGATTTATTTAATACTTTACGTACATATATTCTATTCGGCCACGAAATTAACAAAAAATAGAATGATCTTTTAATCCCTAAAACCACTTTTAAATCTCAAATACACGGGTGTGTCGCCACCGCATTTATACATAAAAGTAACCCAAATACATAAAAATAACGACTCACCGTCGAATGGTCGACACAAAACACACAATAAAATCCTCCGGCCACGTTAATTTGGCTTGAAACAGCGGGGTTCTCTGCGGATTTATCCATTAGTAACCCAGCAACCAACCAGCTAGCCACAGAGTTAGCGTCTATAGGTAGTCAACAGATTTAATGAAAAGTAACTAAAATACATAAAAATAACGACTCACCGTCGAATGGTCGACACAAAACACACAATAAAATCCTCCGGCCACGTTAATTTGGCTTGAAACAGCGGGGTTCTCTGCGGATTTATCCATTAGTAACCCAGCAACCAACCAGCTAGCCACAGAGTTAGCGTCTATAGGTAGTCAACAGATTTAATGAAAAGTAACTAAAATACATAAAAATAACGACTCACCGTCGAATGGTCGACACAAAACACTCAATAAAATCCTCCGGCCACGTTAATTTGGCTTGAAACAGCGGGGTTCTCTGCGGATTTATCCAAGTACCCAGCAGCACAAACAGCTAGCCACAGAATTAGCCCCTGAGTTCACCTCTGACCCGGAAGATGTCAAGATGGAATAGTCCATTTTTAGTAGGGGGATAAAGAAATCGACCGTTTTTTTTATTGCGTATTTAATGATCGTTTTCATCGTAACTATAATTATTTTTATGTTAAATGTACATTAACAAGCAGGATCAATGTTAGGGATGTAGGTGACTGGCCGGGGCGCGGCGGGGCCGGGGCCCCATGCTGATGGGATCCCCAGGCAACGGCATCATTTACCTACATGGTAGATCCGAGTCTGTTCTCCGCTCTGCCCCCCTCCCCCCTCCAACCCTTCCTCCTCTCTGCTCTTTATGGTGGGGAAAAAGGTAAAACAAGCAGCATAAGAGCTTGTAAATAAGTTTATTGGTTTTTACTGATAGATAATTAGTTATTAGCGGTACTGCATTTTAAATAAAAATAGCACAAATCCGCTTATGAATTATAAAAGTTAGTCAATCCACAAAAACGCTGACAAAAAGTTTAGGTCCACTGTAATAGTCTTGGCCTCCCTTCACTGGCTACCGGTTCATCTTCGAATCCAATTCAAAATTCTCATGTATGTCTACAAATCGCTGAACAGTCTCGCCCCCGCCTATCTCTCGGATCTGATACACCCATATGTCCCTCCACGTGCTTTGAGGTCAGAGGATCAGGTACTCTTAATAGTTCCAGAAACTCGCCTTAAGCGCAGGGGTGACAGGGCGTTCTCTGTAGCAGGCCCAAGACTCTGGAACGAGTTACCGCTGCTCATCAAACAGGCCCCCTCCCTCTCAGTTTTCAAATCCCGGTTAAAAACTCACTACTACTCCATCGCTTTCAATGCCAGCTGATTTGTATTGGATCGTTTGATTTATGATCTGCAATGTTTTTATGTTTTTCGTGTTGTACTTCATTGTCTGTGTTGCCTGTTGCGTGTTTGTTTGTCCAGCACTTTGGTGTGGACTTGTTCCTGTTTAAAGTGCTTTATAAATAAAATGGTATTGTATGGTATGGTAAGCGGATTAGCGCTTTAGCGCTCCCTAGCGGTCTGGCGCCCACCTTTGGCTAAGCTAGTAGGACAACTAAACCAAAATGCAACAAAAAGCACGTAGCAAAAGCTTATAGCTAAAAGTAGCAGATGATTTGCTGAAAGCTAAAGTAGCAAACCACTAGCTAAAAGCAGCTAAATGGTCATTCTTCTTCTTTCGGCTTCTCCCTTCGTCAAGGGTCACCACAGCGAACTAGTCGCACGAAGACTTGGCAATTGTTTTTACGCCGGATGCCCTTCCTGACACAACCACAGACCACCGAGCTACCACAGCCCTCTGTGTGGAGCGGAGTGCTGCTATCTAGGGTTCCCGGGGGAGCAAATGTTGTGGGTTAAGTGCCTTGCTCAAGGGCCCAGAGTGGGGCAGATGAGAGTGGAGACAGGTGTGACTGCTTCACTTATCCCACCCACATTTTCGATGTTGTCGGTACCGGGGCTTGAACCGGCGATCTTCCGATCACAAGCTCACCTTCTTAACCTCTGCGCCACCACTCCCACAGCTAAATGGTAATTAACATCCAGAATTAACAAAGCTTAGCTAAAAATAGCTAAAGGCTAACAGTTAAAGTAACAAAACACTAGCTAAAATCAAAAAGTATACAACACTAGACTTAGCAAAAGGTTAGTAATTAGCTAAAATTAGTAAAAGCCTAAAGTAGCAAGCTAGTTTAAGGCTAAAGCAACAAAACACCAACAAAAGCTAAATGCAGCTAAACACTAGTTAAAAGCAGCAAGTTTGTTAGTACAAAGATGGGTCTAACAAAGCCTAGCTAAAGGCAAAGAAAAGGTAGCTAAAAGCTACAAATAGCAAAACAGTAGCTGCGCCTGTGCTGCCGAACAACAACAATAAAAACAGGAGAACAACAGCATGCTGAAAGCATTGTGCAGATATTTCCAAAAAGTAACATCTCGACCAACTTTCACTGTTTTGAAATCGTTTTTATTTTTTAACCATGGGCAGTAGTTTCTTGCTCCAACCTATAAAATTAATTCAACCTTAATTTAGGCAGGTTAATCCCATTGAGCCTCGAGGACTCATTTACAAGAGATATGGTTTCAACAAAGAATGATGACAACAGTGACAACAGCAAATAAATAAAAGCACTGAGGGTTTTTACACTTTCTCCTAACAGTCATAAACATTTGACATCATTTAGGCTACTGAGACAGGGTTATATTGTTGTGCTGTAATAAAACATTCAGTGTTCTCTGAAACATAATTTCTTACTAAATAGAAAAATATTTGTAATAACTGTAAAGGTGTAGCGTATACGTTTTCATTGTTGACCTGAATACAATCTGTTATTGTTCTACTAACATATATAGAAAAACCATTTATACCGTTTGACTGCTATAGGACTGGAAGTGGGTTGTTGAGTTGTCTTTGTGCCTGTCAACATCAATAACCCCCACACCGATCCCAGACTGCATTGGTAAACTGACACCAGAGACCAAAAGCGGCTCCCCGTAGCAGCCAAGGACATTTCAGTCTGCTGTCTGTAAACACGTAGTACTAGGCTACCACGGTCCTCTCGAAATGGATGAAAGCCTTTGCAGGGAAAGTAAACAGCTAGTAAATACTGTCCCATTTATCTGAGGGAGAATATTAACTCTGTGTCGGCTGTAGGTTCTTTTATTGGCACGTTGTGTGCGCCCGGACCGAACTAACTGTGGGAAATGTTTGGTGTGCCCTGCACCCGGTAGCTGCTCTGTGCATCTGTTGATGCAGGTCTTTAGGACCATCTGACAGTGAAGGCAGCTGGGTGACAGGATTTTAGGCTAAGCCCTTCACCCCATTACAAACACACTCGCATGTGCAGAAAGTCTACACATGCACACACCGAAACCTGTCCCTTATGGGACATCAAACTGGCACATGCTGGTGGAAAGAAGGCTGCAGCTGGCACTATGGGCTGACTAAAGCGAGGCGGCAGAATAAGCCACAGTGTACCGTCTGTGTTTGTGTGTGTGGGGGGTGACTGGTGTATTTACAGGCTATGCAGGTCTATCTTGGTATTGCTGTAACCACAACACTTAACTCTCTGCACTGTCTTGGCAGAGGGGAGAAAATAGCTATGGCTGCAGGAGATTCGTAGCCTTTCTGGGACAGCTGTTCCATGCAGGTTGCATGCTGAGATATAAAACATGGCCGCTACACACCAGGAAGACTTAAAGGGAGTGAAACATAGCACACTTGTATCAAGAATCAATGGATGTGAGGGAAAACTGCACTGAAATTTACAAATTTGGAAGGTGCAGACGTTAATCATTAAAAGGAAGATTGAGTGTTTCCGTCCCATCGAGTTATCCCAGTCACAAATTCCAAAAGGTATTGTTGATATTGTTCACATCCGTTGTCCAACGAATATTCAAAAACCCAGCAAAACCAGAACATCTGAGCAACAAAATGGTAAATGGAGCTTACTTATATAGCGCTTTCCAGCCCCCTATGAGGAGCCCCAAAGCGCTTCACAGTACCAACCATCCACCCATACACACATTCATACACCGGTAGTGGTAGTCTGCCATGCAAGGCACCATCCAGTCCTACCGGGAGCAACTCGGGGTTAAGTGTCTTGCCCAGGGACACAACAAGGTATGCAGTGACCGGGGATCGAACCTGGGACCTTCCGGTCCTGAGCCGGCTGCCCTGCCTCTACACCATCTCGGCCCCATGCTGAGCACATCTATCAAAAGATGACATCAAGGACTAGGCGGCTCATTTAATTACAGCACCAAGTTCTGCTAAGAACCTTGCAGTCATGGTTCTTGGTGGTACTTTGACAAAGACAACTGATGCACAAAACATTTTTTTCCCAGGTGAATACATTTATGTAAAACTCTACCTAACCTTCGAGGTCTTTAAAAAATGTAAGTACCGTAACAGTATTTCTAAAGCATTGTGGCAGATTTCCGGAGTATTTCTGGAAGACAAAGAGTTACGGCCATTCAACGTAAAACAAAGAAATGCTTGGACTAGTTTTCCACAATATACAGGGCTCCCTAACTTTGACAAGTGGCTTTGGATGTTATCAGTCCATTAAATGGCTGTTATTAGTTGTTACCATCCCCATATGTAGCGGTGAAACTGTCCCACCTACCTCCTAGTAGGTTTAAAGGTACGTTATTATTGTTATCACTGATAATAGGCAGCGTCTCGCCGGGGTAAACCCGGAAGTGTCTTTTTATGGGTTTTTTCAGCTTATATAACCCTTTTCCTAAACCTAACCTTACACCTGACCCAGCGGACTAACCCTAAACTTAACCCCCTTACCCTTGTGCCTAAACCTAACCAAGACCCTAAACCTAACGCCAGACCCTTTACTCTAAACCTAAACACGTAGCTAAAAACGCAGCCTATTATCATCGCTACCAATGCTAACAACATACCTTTAACCCACTAGGTCCTAGTGACTAGGAGGTACAGGAGGGGCAGTCTGACCGCTACGTATGAGGATGATAATAACTAATAACTGCGGTTGATAACGTTCGAAGCAGGTGCTTTGACATTGGGTAAAGAAAAGGAAATCCTGACAACTTTCTTTAGAAGTATGCTAACAAAGTATTGTAACCATGCAGTCCTATGTAGTACATGCACATTTACCTCGGAAGTAGAATCAGGATCTGGCAAAGACGTCAGACCTGAGTTCACCGTGTTCTAATTATTACTCGGAGATCCAGCAGGGTTCACTAACGGTTATGCTCAGTGACCAGACTACCGTTAGCAAGTTTAATCCTGAATCTATTGCATCTTTTCATGCCTGTGTCAGCCGTTTGGCCACTCCACAGGGCATGACCGCCATAAACGTCATTCGAAACACACGTGTTGGGTTTAAAGGGGTCGAGAGGTTAAAGGAGGGTAAACAAACTGTGAATTTGCATCTACTACCACAACACAGCAAGACAACCTCGCCTACATGAGTTGACCAGGCCATGACCAGTCGTCGCTCGACTAACAGCTGTTGGTGGACATGAAACCATGGCCTCATGGTTCCCAGACATGTAGCACGAAATACACACCTATCTTTACATGGACTGGCAAATGGAAAAACTGTGGGCTTAAGACGGTACTTTGTTGGGATCTTGCCATGTAATTTTCCATCCTCTTGTATATTTGCCTCAACATACTGTATTCCATGCATGTGTGTTTGTACACGCTCAAGTAACAGCGTGCAGCGTAACCCAACACTCTGCGCAGGGATATGCAAGGTCGATGTGCACCTCTCCCAGCCTGAGTGACGTTCGGGAGTGTAAAATACCCTCGGGAGCCCCTCTGAAGCAAGTTGCAGTTCGTGCGGTGCAACCAAATTAAAAGTCACAGAGCTGTAGTTAGGCTGCAATTAAGAGCCTCTCTAAAGTTCTGAGATCTTTGACTTGTTGCTGCTAACATCCGAGGATAAAACTGTCATCAACATCTGTTTCTGGCAGCGCTGCCGATTACACCATAATTGTTTTGTGCTCATGTTCATCAGAAATTGAAAAAAGTGGCTCCTTTCAAAAAATATTGAAAGTGTGTGTCTGGTACCCATCCATAGAAGAAGCCTTTCAATTCACTAATCATAAATCAGACTACCTCTAACATTTGCATAGTCAAGTGTTCCTCATTGGAGAAGTTGGGCCACAAAGATTAACACTTATTGCCCACCACCCTGAAAGGTGGGTGTTCATGTAGTTAATAGAAACTAGATCCTAATTTTGTTGAAATAATTGTTAATCCATTTATATTCTTCTTCTCTTGACCCAGATGAGGATTGGTGTCCGTCTCTAGCTGAACTAGGCAAAAGGGCCTTCTACTACGCTCCCGTTTCCTGGAATATCTTACAATTTGAAGCTCTCAACCTTGACCTCTCTAAGTGGCTTTAAACATCTGTTAAGTTCATGGCAAAACCCAATGCAGACATGCTCCTGCTTTTAGTTTTCTACACCGTTTAATCTAGTTGTTTTTTTAATACATTTCCTTTTAATTATCCCTTTAATTGACATTTTCTTTTCAATTGTACAAAAAAACTAACTTGTATTTGTATGCATCATTCTATTGTTGTCCACTGTTGTCACCACTCTTTGTTAAAATCCAGTTGTCTCTTGTGAGTTCTCGTGGCTCATTGCGACTAACCTGTTTAAATAAAGGTTGAAAACATAAAGCTAGCTATGCTAAAGTAGCATCTACTAGTTAAAAGTGGAAAGTAACCAAAAGCTAGCTAAGTGCTTTAAAAAAGTTTGCTAAAAGTATCAAAAGGCCAGTTAAAAGATAAATTCTTCTCCTTCAGACAGTATTTTTTCAGCCTGCCACGCCCGTCCACACCTGTCTCCAGTCCTCTCAGTCCCCGCTGCAGCCATTTTCTTTTCCACCTCAGCCTGTCTGTCAGCTTCCCTTGACTCTTCGGTCTTCCATTGCTGGACTCTCACGCAATGTCCGGTTCTCTTCCTACCTCTTTGTGATTCCTCATGCCTCTCTGTGACTTTTCAGTTGTGTAAGTTTTTGCTGTCAAGATTACCTTTTTGGGTTTGCTTAGAATTTATTTTTATTTAAGCTCCTTGTCTCTTGGTTCTAACCTCCAAAAATCATGGCAAGGGTACATAAAAGTAACGAGGCTAGCTACAAGCTTAGGGACACTGCTTACTTTTAGTGTTTTTGGTTGACACTAAATGTTAGCAGTGTCAAAAGGTTAGCTCAGTTTGCAAAATGCTAGCTAAAAGTAAAAAATAAACTATCAAATAGCTAGCTAGAAGCTAAACGCAGCAATGGGGTAAGCTAAAAGTAACAAAAGCTAACAAAAAGCTGAAAGTAGCTAAATGTTAGCAGTGCCAAAAGGTTGGCTCAGTTAGCAAAATGCTAGCTAAAATCTAAAAGTCAAAAAATTATAACTAAAAACTGTGTCATATAGCTAGAAGCTAAAAGTAGCAAAGGGGTAGTTAAAAGATAAAAGTAACAAAGGCTAACAAAAAGGTGAATGTAGCAAACTGCTCATAGTGTCAAAATGATAGCACAGTTAGCTAATGGCTAACTATAAGCTAAAAGTAAAAAACAATTAAAAAGTAGTGTCAAATAGCTAGCTGGAAGCTAAAAGTAGCATTTGGGTAGTATGAGTCAAAAGTAATGAAAGTTAGCAAAAAACTGAAATTAGTTACTGGTAAATGTTAGTGTCAAATGGTTAGCTTAGCAAAAGACTAGCTAGAAGCTTTTTTTTTGGTCAAAAACTTATAACTAAAATAGTGTCAGACAGCTAAAGCTAAAAATAGCATAGGGGTAGTTATAAGCTAAAAGTAACAAAGGCTCACAAAAAGCGGAATGTAGCAAAATGCTAGTAGTGTCAAAAGGTTAGTTCGTTAGTAAAATGCTAGCTAGAAGCTAAAAGTTAAAAAAAAAAGTATAACTAAAAATAGTGTCAAATAGCTAGCTAGAAGCTAGAAGTAGCAATGGGCTAGTTATAAGCTAAAAGTAACAAAAGTTAACAAAAAGCTGAAAGTAGCTAAATGCTAGTGTCAAAAGGTTAGTTCAGTTAGCAAAAGGCTATAGAATAAGATTTTAAAAAATAGCCAATTTGCTGAATCAGACTTTTAACGTTTTGAAAGTGAAGAGATCTTAATGTATTTCTGTGAGAAAAATACATGTACCGTATTTTCCGGTGTATAGG
The DNA here is from genome assembly GCA_038048925.1 of Garcialebias charrua. Classification (NCBI taxonomy): domain Eukaryota; kingdom Metazoa; phylum Chordata; class Actinopteri; order Cyprinodontiformes; family Rivulidae; genus Garcialebias; species Garcialebias charrua. The sequence continues at coordinate 10,992 of JBBPBX010049348.1, forward strand.
TTGCACCTTTTTATGTTTTTTTTTTAGGCCTGCGACCTATACACCGGTGCGACATATTATATATGGCTTGTTATCGCTTTCGGCAAAACAAATTTTTAAATCCAGCTCATTTCACAATTACGTTCATTTATTAAGGAAAAGTTCAGCTCAGACATATATTTGCTATAATTTTTATCAAACAAATAATTGTTTTTAAGTGTTAATCTTCTTAAAAGCCTTGCTGTGCGCTCCTGTGGCAGACATTTGCAGCAGAGCTAAACGTAGGTGCGACCTATACACCGGTGCGACCTATCTAGGGATTTTTCCAATCTATTGGTGATAATTGGACAATGCGACCTATACACAGGTGCGACCTATACACCAGAAAATACTGTATTTATAATTTTTTTGGAGACGTAATAATAATACAGTACAGCAGTAATGAAAACAAACGTCTCAGCACCTAAATGAGCTTAACAAAAAAAAAAAAGAAAAGCTGAAAGTCTAAGCCTATACTGTCACAGACATAAGTGTAAGTCGACTTTGAATAAACTGTTTTTCCCTGATACATTAAAGCTGGGTGTTCGTTTGATCGGTTTGGGTTCAGTAACAGAATAAACACAGATTTTTAACATGGAAACCTTTTATTGTACACCTACGTCAATTAGCTGATCTCTTCACTTCGGCACTCCTGGATGACTCAGCCTTGACTCACTTGGTTTAAAGTGAATAAGGAAATAATGGATGCATGACTTTGAAATATCACACATTCCTGGCTCGGTTTGGGCACGTTTGAGAAAAATGTTGCCTTGAGCTGCTGCTGCAGCAAGTATTGATGATCCGGGGAGTGTGTTTCAGACAATATTCATATTTATAAAGGTCGGATTCATGGAGCCTGTTTTCCCCGTGCGAAGAGTGAAAACAAATGTTTACCAACAGCAAACTTCTCAAACCCACCGTAGGGATTTAATAGTCATAAACACAAACAAGTAGCCAGCACAGCTGAGGCATGAAGGGACTTGGTGCATCAGGTTTTTAAATTTAAATGTTCTTTTTGCACTTAATATATATATATTTTTTAATTCACTTCCATTTCATCACGTCCTCGGTCAACCTCACTGATTGCATTTCTGGTGAGGAAGAAGGTGAACCAGCTTGCAGAGTCTCCATTGATCCGGTTTCCATGGTTACCAGTCCAGCCCCACCTCCCAGGTAAAGGTCACAGATATATCATGCATTTTAAACGGGTGACGGCATTGAGTTGTTGGCTTTCCTGAACAGAACCGTGACGTTTTGGGCACCCAAAAACCTAGAAGTGACAACATAACTTTAAAAAAATAATAATTTTCTTAAACAGAAAACGAAAGCTTCAACTCCAAAAAAAAAAAAAAAAGCAAATAGTGAAGATGATGGCAAGTATACTTTTTATTTTTTTGTCGAAAGCTGTCCCATTTTTAATAGATACGTAAACCTTTGTTTCGACCTTTGCAAAGATGATTGCCATTTAAATTGTTCCTATCACCCGCCACCAAAATTCCAAGGTGGGTGATGACGTGAGCTTGCTTGTCTGTTAGCAAATATATTTGTCTACAAATTAATAACTTTTAGGATCACTCTAATTTAAAATGGTCACCACGGCCAACTGACATCAGAAAACACAAAAACGGTTATAATTCGGTCAATTCCACAGACATTGCACTAATATTTTGTGTGGTAGTAGCTGAGAGTGATTGACAACACATACCATGAGTGTGACATTGTGCAATATTGCAAAAGATTGTGCATGAAGTTTTATTTTTAAGGGTTTTAGCAAAACTGCTGCATCATTTCTCCACTTTGGGTTATCTTAAGTTAAGGTATGAAAGGCAGTGGGCGATATGCATCCTTTCAATGAATTTAATAATGTTTTTTGCTTTATTATTTATTTGTACCGTCACACACAGGGCGACAAACTCTAATATAGCTTACCTATAAGTTTAAATTGGCCTGTAAATTATCGTTTAAAAATATATATTGTATAAAAGTGGAGTGCAAAGCTTTGAAAATCTGTTTATTGAAGGTACTTCCTGTGGTAATGGAAAGAGGTTAGCAGATTCTCCCCAAACAAAAAAAAAATAAAATCAATGAATCTGAAAGCTTTGTGATCCTTTAATCAATATTGTCACTTGGACGAGTGTGACTTCGGGTGCAGCTGATCAGAGGTCAGCTCCATCTGTAGTCCATCGATTTCACTACAACCCCTGAAGGAAAAGTCACCGTTTATTTGGAACAGGCAGAAGTTGCATTTGGCTGCAGATGTTTGCAGGAACACTTTTAGCTTTTTAGATGCTCATAACGTAGACAAAGAGTTGCTGTTAAAAAATACACGTTTGTGTTTGTGGTGGAAAGAGTAGACGAGGAATCTCCTGAGCTCGTCTGAGGTCATGCAAGGACTCGAGGTTGGCACGGCTGGGGAAACAAAAGGTGGATGAATGTGCTGCTTGGAAAGATGCCCAAAGAGGCAGACGAGTTAACAAGGAAGGTGTTTCATCCTGCAGGTGAGCACGAGGCTGCGCCGCCCTTTTCATGAAGCGTTCATTCATTCAACCTTTATTTAGTCAGGTTAATCTCATTGAGCCTCGAGGACTCATTTACAAGAGAGACCTGCTACAAACTAAAGAATGATGACAACAGCAACAGTAGAATTTCCTTAAACAATCAACAATAGACAAACATAAAAGAGAAATACAGATACAGTATATATACAGTATATATATTTTTACAAATTAAAAAAAAAAGTACACTCTAGTTTTCAGTACGACCCTTTACATTAACAAAGTGAAAGCACATTGTGTGTTGTGAATTACACTCATCTACTAACTCATATTTATGATAGAGTTCAGTTTGAAATGTAAGTAATGAATCTTCTTCATACACCAAAGTTAGTCATGGAGTTCCTCAGGCTTCAGTGTTTGGACCAATGCTCTTTACTTTATGTAGAGTGTGCTTCCATTAGGTAAAGTTATTAAACAGGATGGGATAAATTTTTATTGTTATGCTGATGATACTCAGTTATATTTTTACATAAAACCCAATGAATTCATCAGTTAGACTACATAAAAACCTGTATGACCCTTAATTTTCTCATTTTAAATTCAGACAAGACTGAGGTTTTTGTTTTTGGACCTGAGCATCTTAGGACTACAGTACCGGTATTTGTTTCATTCATTCAACCTTTATTTATACAGATTAATCCTACTGAGCCTCAGTGACTCATTTACAAGAAACACCTGGTTTTAACAAAGACTGGCAACAACAGTGGACAACAATGGACAATCATAAAAGATTCATACAATTTTTTTTAACGAGTGAAAATAAAATGGTAATTAAATAGGAAAAGTAGCAACCAAAAAAAACAAAACAAAAAACCCCCAGCTAGATTATAAGGCAGTGTAGAAAACTAAAAACAAGAACATGTCTGCATTGGTTCTTGCCAGGAACTTAACTGATGTTTGAAGCCACTTAGAGAGGTCAAGAGCTTCAGATCTTTTTGTAAGATATTCCAGGAAACGGGAGCGGAGTAGGAGAAGGCCCTTATGCCAAGTTCAGTCCTCACTGAGGGGACACTGCAGGTAATAATGTCCTGATAGTGCACGCTGTAGCTGCACTCACACAGTGACATGTAGGAGGAGATGTATGAAAGCAGCAGACCAAGAAGTGATTTAAAGATGAAAATGTACCAGTGGAAGAGTCTGCGTGAGGTTAATGATGTCCAGTTAACCAGTGAATACAGGGTGCAGTGGTGGGTACGATAATCACAGCCAGTTATGAATCTTAGCGCACCATGATAGACAGCATCCAACATCTGCAGGGTGCTTGTAGGAGCATTCATGTAGATAATGTCACCGTAATCAATGGAGGGAAGGAAAGTCACAGTTACAAGGCACTTCCTAGCATTCAGAGTTAGACATGATCTGTTTCTGAAAAATAAACCCAATTTAACTTTTAGTTTCCTTACTAGCCCAGGGCCCAAAAAGGAAGAAGTGGGTAAAGATAATGGATGGATTTTCTTACTAGTTTTTCCATATGGAGCTTAAAAGAGAGATGCGAGTCGACCAAGATACCCAAATATTTATAGGAGTCGACAAACTCAATAGGAGCACCATTCAAAGATAAAATCAGAGGAAGAACTGCTGGGACTGACTTCCTGTTTGAAAAAAGCATCCCTTTGGTTTTATCAGCATTTAGGACAAGTTTGAGACGGAACAAATCTGAATGGATGATGTCAAAGGAGGATTGCAAAGCTGGAAAACCTTAGCAACTGTTTTAGCTCGACAATAAACAACTGTCATCAGCAAAGAAATGTAAGGATGCATCAGGGATGCTCTGACCTACATTACCTAAGTATATTGCAAAGAGGGTGGGACCCAAGACTGAGCCTTGTGGGACACCATTGCTAACTGTTAAATAACTGGAGGAAATACCCTGATGCATGCTCAATACTCCATTATGTTGAACACATTGTCTGAAAACAAGAGAACCAACCAATTGTGTGATCAGAAAAACCAATTTCTGAGAGCTTATGACACAAGATGTCATGATCCACAGTGTCAAAAGCTTTAGATAGGTCTAAGAAAAGTGCAGCACCACTAGCATCCAATAGCATCCAATGCTTCAACAACGTCATTAAGAACCTTCAGTGATGCAGGCGTTGTGCTGTGTTGTTTCCTGAAACCAGATTGATGTTTCTATCACATGAATTACACTCATCTACTACCAGACCAAATTTTAGCTCAGTATCTGTAAAACTGACTGAATGAAAGCCAGTCAGTCGGGTTTGACCACCGACTTAGTGGTCTGAGTCAAAAAATTAATTCATTGTAGGTTAACCCATTTAAGGATTTCTGAATGTTCCATCCAAATCTATGCAGTGAGTAATGAGATATTTTGCTAACGGACAGATATGGCATTGTGGTGCAACTTTACGATGTTTATTTACATCTCAGATAAATATTCTAGGCCATAATTGTAGAAATAATTTTAAACAAGATGGCAAATCAAGTGAAAACGGTCATACTCCAGTTTTAGCCTGTCCGGCTGACTTGAGTTCCTGTTCCCATCCACCCAGAACCACTGGACACACAAAGAGCAGAACATTTTATTTTTATTTTAACAACATTAGCTAACGGTTACGGTGGTTCTGTGTTGGCCGCCTCGTTTGATGGGAAATTGGATCTAGACTTGAGAGGGGTGTGTAATGCAGTTAAAGGCGTCATGAAAAGCCAGCTGTAACAGGATTTCATCCTCAGCGCGGCCTCGGCTGACTGCTGCCGTGAGGAGCGTTATTAGGGAGATCCTGTGTGAGTGTTTCTCTGTGGTAATGAAAGCAGAAGGTTTGTCCTCTTCCTTTTTTTTTTTAAGGCGCTTGGTTGGTAAATCTGTCATGTTTCGGCAGAGGAGCGTGGAGGTCGGGGCTTCGCTTGCAATTTAATCACAGGAGAGGTTTCTGCAGAGAAATACAATATATACATATTTTTAAAACAGCCCTACTTTTTTGGGATCTGATGACCTTTATCTGACCTTTTATGGGGCGGCCGTGGCGTAGTGGTAATGGCAGTCATCCCCCAATCAGAAGGTTGGAGGTTCAAATCCCGGTTCCTCACACCATGTGTCGTTGTGTCCCTGGGCAAGACACTTAACCCCAAGTTGCTCCCGGTAGGACTGGAAGGCGCCTTGCATGGCAGTCTACCGCTACCGGTGTATGAATGAGTGTATGAATGGGTGGATGGTTGGTATTGTAAAGCACTTTGGGGTCCCTCACAGGGGGCTGGAAAGCGCTATATAAATAAGCTCCATTTACCATTTATCCTCAGTCAGTGCCGTATAGATGCTTCATCAAAGATGAGATGGAACTGATGTGATAAGATTAAAAAAACGCTGTGTTTTAGTAATAACGAGGGACTAGCGGCTCTGATGTACCGTAGGCAGAACAGTTGTCCCTTTGAGGTGATCTGTGAATTGGTTCATCTAAGATAAAATCTCCTGGTTGGACTTGATATATTCCAGGGTAACGGTGCTTCCATCCACATCAAGGGTCCCCAAATGATTCAGTGCTCAAAAATCCAACAAACGAAGCATGCCAATTATTTCAGTTTAGCAATTCTCTTTGCGGTTAACAAATTTTAAGCTAAAGTGGCTGTTTGGTGTTTATTCTTGCGACCAGGTGGTCACACAGACGTCCTATCGTCTTCACATTATTGAGAAGCAAAGCCGGCTTTCTTTTTTGCATGTCAACCGTTTTGGCTCTGTTACTACTGCACATCAGGTGCTTTAACTTGGAATCCTCCTCTCACCTCGGTCCATTCATAAATCACCGGAGATGGGATACACGGCTCTTTGAAAGGAACCGGATGAAGATCCGGTTCCTTTCAAAGAGCTGTTCAACTTTAAACGGTAGTGATGTCACACCAAACGGCCGTATGAAGTTTTGTAGCCTGTACGCATGATTGTAGCCTGTACGCATGACGTACAACGTAAAGGCCGCCCGTACCACATGTCGTGTAAAGCTCACACCCACCGTTTTCCTCTCCTGCTCCTCCCCTTTGCCTGTTCTCCTTCGTCTCAGTGGAAAAGCAAAGGAGAAGCGTCTCTCTGCATTTGAGGGGAAAAACACAAACGTCACAAGAAAGAAAACACTAAAAACGAGGAACGACTCAACTGGTTGCAATTTGCTTCCCATAGTTTGTTGTAAAGAGCCGTGTAAAAGACTTGCATCATATCTCAACGTCACAGCTCTAGAAATCACATTGAGGCGGCTGCAAGGCGTCAAAGTCCTGGATTGGGGTTTCTTGTGAAGGAGGCCAAATCCTATAGCAGTACAACTAAAGGATAGCTTAGGAAACCCAAGCCAACCCTATACAGTATACGATTTATCATAAAGGAAAGACCTAACCCTGGGTTTAAAAGTAGACGAGTGTTCGCCTCACATACACAAACTAAATGGTAAATGGAGCTTACTTACCGTATTTTCCTGTGTATAGGTCGCACCGGTGTATAGGTCGCACCATCCAATTATTGCCAAAGAATTGGAAAAATCCCTAGATAGGTTGCACCGGTGTATAGGTCGCACCTACATTTAGCTCTGCTACAAATGCGCACAGCAAGGCTTTTAAGAAGATTAACACTTAAAAACAATTATTTGTTTAATAAAAATTATAGCAAATATGTGTCTGAGCTAAACTTTTCCTTAATGAATGAACGTAATTGTGAAATGAGCTGGATTGAAAAATTTGTTTCGCCGAAAGTGATAAAAAAACTAGGTCGCACCTGTGTATAGGTCGCAGGCCTTGAAAAAAAAGGTGCAACCTATACACCGGAAAATATGGTATATAGCGCTTTCCAGCCCCCTTTGAGGAGCCCCAAAGCACTTCACAGTACCAACCATCCACCCATTCATACACACATTCATACACCGGTATAGCGGTAGACTGTCATGCAAGGCGCTGCCTGTCCTACCGGGAGCAATTTGTTGAACCAACTAGGAGTTGGTTCAACAAGAAAGGAGCCTGATAACTATAGGAACCACAAATAAACCTGTAGTCTGAGGGAGAGGTGCTCTGTTGGAAACGAGGAGATCCTTAATGTGAGATGGAGCTTGGTCATCGAAAGCTTAGTGTGCTACACGTAAGTCTTTTAATTCTGGCGACCACTGGAGAGAAGCTAAAACTGGAGAACCATCATCTCTCTTCCTGTCAACAGAACTCTGATCGCTGCTTTTTTTGGACCAGCTGACAACTTTTTGAGTAAAAAAATATATATAAAAACCACTTAGTCATCTTCATGGCTGCAGGTGATGGCAACACCAGATAAACACGTCTCCATTTGTTTCCCCCCCGCAGGTTTTCCTAAACATGTATAGCTGCAGACGAGAGCCTGTTTTTCTGTGCCAAGGTACGAATGTGTGTTTTGATGGAGAACAATTTTAACAGCCGCCGGCCAAGGTCAGTGCTTTCGCTGTGCTATGTGTGGAATGAGCGTTGGGCCTTCGCTCGTAGCGCCTTCAGCAGACTCCAGAGAGTCGCGCTCATTGTGTGGCAGCCGAGGGGGAACAAAGACATTTCCACCGGAGGAACTTTGGGTTCCTGTCGATAAGGACGCTTGTGTTGTGAGTCCGAGCTGTGTTTGTCTGCTTGTGTACAGTAGGGCGGTGCACGTTCAAGACAACAAGTGGCTGTATAAATAGTACCCCCCCTCCCTCTTGAAGGAACTTCAAAGGTGGGGAGAAATCTCCATATGAGTTTTCAGTTCATGTACATTCCAGGGGAGTAAATATTCAGATGTTTAAAATAACGTAGATCGCATATTCCATTTCCAAACGTTGCTGAGCAGCAGCTTTTTGGATATTAACAGGAAAAATAAAAGATGTGCGTGCAACATGTCCTCTCGTCTTCCTTCGGCATGCCGTTACACCTCCAGCAGATCTTCAGAGGAAACGAGCTGATGGCTGTTCACAGATCCACACTTGCACGTTTACATTCCACTCACCTTTCCCAATTATAAGTCGTGCATTCATCTGAGAACCGGCCGGCTCCCCAAAGCACGGAAACATTTCTTTCCTCATAAAACTCCACGTCTTTTTTTTTTTTTTTTGAGTAAAACAGCAGAAAATGGAAATGTGAAGCCGTGCGGACTTTGTTGCCCTCCACAGGTTGTCCAATTTAATGAAACTCTTACTAAATAATCATTTATATAAGCCTTTAAAACGGGTCTGCTTTTGGATTCAACTTGATTCAAGATGGCTACCACCACTAATGAACATTGGAAAAGTAGAAAATGACCATAACGCAGACAATTTTCCAGATATTGGATAAAATGGTTTCTGGGGTCCAGAAACCAGTTGTTACCTGGATTATTGAGCATGAACTTTGATGTTTTGAACCACTTTGGCTACCTCAGAGGAGTCAGTGGGGGAGAGGGCGGACTACAGAAACCATCTTATCACCATCAAACTGGTTGGCACTATGAGTGTGTGCCGCTTGTGGGACTGAGTTTGTTGTGGCTCATCAGACTGATGAAGTCCTTTGGATGAAGGATGAAACGTCTCAACAAAAAAAAAGCGTCCAGAGGACCTGACTGAACTTTGTTGGATTTCTGAGGATCGTTTGGAAAATTATGCAATTATGATGCAATTCTCCGGTTTGTCAGAACAAGTCTTGTACATTAAAGTGCTGAGGTGTGCTATTTAGAGTTTATTTTAATTATTATTTTTACAAACTGCTTGAAATGTTCCTGAACTTTATAAACATATTTTTTATTATTATTATTATTATTTTTAATGAGCCTCTGATTTCTGGTGTACTTTATTCTGGAAATAATTTGTTTGTTACCAGTACTTTTTCGGAGATTATTTGTCTCTTGATGACTTTCTGAAATTATCTGTTGAGCCGGGGTGGACGGGGTGAGGGTCTGTCCAGGGTGTACCCCACCTCCCTCCCAGTGATTGATGGAGACGGACACCAGGAAAAACCGGAGTAACCGGAGAAATCCCCTGACTGCACAGGGAAAACATATAAACGCCACACAGCCCGTAGTCCAACTTCCCTGAACAAAACAAAATCTATTCCAGCGAATGATGTCGTGGTCATTGAAGGACTCAAACTAAAGATGATGAAAGTGCTCGCACATGACCCTGTTTATTCTTGTTTAGTTGTTTACATGCCTCAAAACGCTGAGCTCATTAGGTGATGGGGGCCATCATTTGTATATCACATGTAATATTTTGCTACTTCTAACTGACAGGCAACTTTACACTTTACAAAATATTTAACTTTAGTTACATATTTCCCCTCCAGATTCATTAACTGAGATTTATTCTATTCTTTCAAAAATGTTGTTAATTTAATAATAATAATAATAATAATAATAATAATTGTCTAATCTTGTCATCTGCGTATGTTTCCCATACACAGACGAAATTTGTCTCTGCATTTAACCCAACCACCTACCAGGCGGTGCAGTGAGCAGCCATAGAAGGCGCTCGGGGAGCTGGAGAAATAGGTGTGCACTCATAGACACCCCAAGATGTGTAGTGGCCGGGACGCGAACCCGCGTCCTTCGGGTCCCAAGTCAAACGCCCTAACCACTACACCATCTTGGCTCCTTTAACACTTAATTTAAATCAGCATACTTTCTCATTTTTGGGGATTATTTTGTTGTTAAATTTGTAACTTTTGTCTAAGTTTAGTTTTCAGCTAGTGTTTTGCTACTTTTGGGTTTAGCTAGTGTTTTGCTACTTTTGGGTTTAGCTAGTGTTTTGCTACTTTTGGGTTTAGCTAGTGTTTTGCTACTTTTGGGTTTAGCTAGTGTTTTGCTACTTTTGGCTTTAGTTAGTGTTTTGTTACTTTTGGCTTTACCTATTCTTTATGCTACTTTTGGCTTTAGTCTTTTGCTACATTTGGCTTTAGCTAGGGTTTTGCAACTTTTGGCTTTAGCTAGTGTTTTGCTAGTTTTGGCTTTAGCTAATCTTTAGCTACATTTGGCTTTAGCTAGTGTTTTGTTACTTTTGGCTTTAGCTAGGGTTTTGCAACTTTTTACTTTAGCTAGTGTTTTGCTAGTTTTGGCTTTAGCTAATCTTTAGCTACATTTGGCTTTAGCTAGTGTTTTGTTACTTTTGGCTTTAGCTAGTGTTTTTCTACTTTTGGCTTTAGCTAGTGTTTTGCTACATTTGGAAAGCTTCTTGCAACTTTTAACTAATGTGTTGCTGTTTGTAGCTATTTTTGCCCGTTTTAGCTAGTGTCATGCTAAGCTATTGTTACATTTAGCTTATGTACTGCTTTTAGCTATAGTTTTTCCTCTTTTAGCTAGTGCTCTGCTTTTATTTTAGGTTTTAGCTAACCTTTTGCCTCTTTAGCTTTTAGCTAATGTGGTGCTACTTTTTATTGTACCTTGTATTTGCTACTTTTGGCTAGCTTTTTGCTACTTCTAATTAATGATTGGCTGCTTTTAGCTAGTTTCTCCCATTTTAGCTAGTGCTCTGCTTTTATTTTAGGTTTTAGCTTTTGGATCTTTAGCTTTTAGCTAGTGTGTTGCTAATTTTAATTTTGCCTTGTATTTGATACTTTTGGCTAGTTTTTTGCTGCTTCTAACCAATAATTTGCTGTTTAGCTAAGTTTTGCCTTTTTTAACTATGTTTGTGTTCTTCATCTACTAGGTTTAATACCCTGATGCATGCTCAATGCACTAGCTAACATTTTCCTTCTTTTAGCTAGGCCTACAGTATACTGTATAGCGATTTGCATCGTTTAGTTTTAGCAAATTAAGTCATTCAGCACTTTAGCGTTCATAGAAATTGTTATTTTCTATATTTTTAAATAAATGATATGAATATCTATTTGAATTTAAAGCCATTTTTTCATCACACATGAAGTTTTGGAGCTCTGCAACCTTTGACTCGTTTTTTTTTTTTTTTGGTCAAATGTACGTTTGTCATTTCAGGAACTTTCCAACAGAAAGGCTGTCGGATGTGAAGTTAAAGGGTTGTATTTAATTTGAAAGCAGCCATGATGTTTGTATCTGAGACACGTTTTCCTCCTCTACTCGTACGGTTTGTTGTTCGTGTGGCAGCGTTGTGTTCAGTCTGCAGCGTAGTTTCTGCCTCTGCTCTCACACACTGTCTGCTGCCTTTCCTGCCACTTAGCAGCGGCTAATTGCCAATAATGTCGAAGAGACAAGTTACATCTGAACCGCTCATTGGTTTATCCCGGCGCTGAGCCGCTCACTTTGATGTGCTGCGTTCCCACGGCTGGCTGCTGGGGGACTTTCCAAACTTTAGGCCGGACACTGTTTTGGTTGCAGCAAGCCGGAATAATTGAACTTTAGCTATTGGTCGGCTAGAGACACCTGAGACAAAAGCTTCTTTTACCGTGTTTTAATGCACTGATAAACACATTTATCGAAGATGATTGTGGAATTTGTTTTCTAATATTTTTGATGATTCTGCACCAAAGACAGTTTTTAAAATCTCAAGCAGGGACGTTAAACTTCAAACCTCCTTCGTGTTTATGGTGTTCCTTCAAAGAACTGTCAGTTATTTCTAGGTTGATCAAACTTTGTAGATAACATTATACGTAATCTCATAATTCTACACGTCAGGACTTGGGTTTTTATTAGTTTTTGGTCTTTTGTCCTGGTCATTATGTTTATTTCCTGTATTTTGCGTTTTATTCTGTCCCTAGGTTTCCTCTCCGCCTTCACTCATTTCTCCCCAGTCACTTCCAGCTTCGCAGCTCCTGCCCCGCCCACTTTCACCTGCTCCCAGTTGTCATTTTGCCCAGGTGTCTTCCCTCTGTTCATCGTCCCTCAGTGTTGTGGGATATACAATAGTTATCATATTCATGATACAACAGTTTTTGGGTTTATACGACATGCAATCAGTAGTTTTTTAAAATCCCAATTACGTATGTGGTAGTTTTGAGATTGTTTTTATTCATGTGAACATCTGCACATTATCAGAAAGTCCAATTGGACCAGCCTAAACCCGTCCTACTTCTCTCCTGTGCATAAATTCACCAATCACAACGCATATTTCATAATAATCCAATAATTTATCATTTCCTATCTGGCAACCCATCCAGCCTCTGTCCCTGTTGTCTCTCAGTTTTCACTCCACCTGCTGTCAAGCATCGTGTGTGCTTTGTGCCCCTGCAACCCGTCTCCTCAAGCTTTGTAGTTTGTAGCTTAGCTGCCACGTCAGTCTTTAGTTTTTAATTAATCATAATTTTAATAAAAACGTATCTGCATTAATGAGCCTAATCTCTACAAATTGTGCCTCTCTGCTAACGCTTGAGTTACGTGTTTAAAGACCCCCAAATTATCTCAGTACAGTATCTGAAAACTGAGTTACAGTTGTTTTAGTGTCTGCTAAGATTCCTTTGTTGTGGCAGCCATCTTGACTATACAGTGGTTCCCAACCGTGGTCCTTGAGGAACGCCGTCCTGCATGTTTTCGTTGTTTTCTTGCTCCAACCCACCTGATTCAGGGATTTAATAACGTCCTCCTGTTCTGCAGAAGTCTGTTAATGACCCATTCATTTAAATCGGATGTGTCAAAGCAGGGAAATAACTAAAACATGCAGCATGGTGTTCCTCAAGGAACAGTGTTGGGAACCATTGGATTATAAAATTAATTCAGCTATACATGTACAACCCAGTGATTATTTTCTGAAAGCTTCGTTAAAATACATTCAAAGATTCACAAGATATTTAGCTAACAATACAGACAAACTAAAAACATTGCCTTTAGTAGTACAGTACTTGCAAACCGGATGGTTTTATAAGAAAACATTAAAGGGTGTGTGACATGATTTTGGAACTATGCAGAAAGTGGCACAACATATATATGTTGTCTCATTCAACTATGTTCGTTTTTACAAGCAAAATGATAAATCTATGAAAATTTGATTTAAAAGTGATTTTGAGATTGGCGCCGTGTTTCGTCAAGGGACATCTGGGTACTTACGCATGCGACGTTGTGACGTAGAGACCAGCACGGTTGTCTGTCGCTGGCTGCTATTAGCATGCAGTGTAATTGTGTTCAAGATTGCCTATTTTCTTTTGTATAACTTGAAAAATGCTGGTATGTTGTGTCGCATTTGGGTGTTCTAACATCGCCAGCTCTGTAGACGACTACGATTGGGTTCCAGCACTTCGCCCTCGGAACTTTGCTCATCTGGAATGTTGGATTTCCCCTCGCACCACCTCGTTCACTGAACCGTAAGAGTCAAATAAATACGGGTGCAGACCTACAATTAGAACCAGCTGTTTCTTGTTCAACACTCAAACTAACTTCGGCTTCCCAAACCGAAGACAAATCGCTCAAATCTTCACACATTACCACACAACACAAAGATTTTAACACTGGACTCTGTGTCATCAAAACGAGTTATTCACTCAACTCTCGGTCATGTGCTCATTCAGTTTGCACTACTTCTCATATTTGCACTAATGTTTGTATTACATTACTGCCTATAGTCATACTACTGTTTACATTCACTGTTTACATTTTACTACTGTTTACATTCACTGTTTACATTTATTAATACTGTTTACATTTATTACTACTGTTTACATTTATTACTACTGTTTACATTTACACTACTTTTATATCTACACTACTGCTGATACATATACAGTATTCTCTGACCAGCCTTATTTAAGGATGCCCAATGTGCCTTACTGCATATGCCACTTTTGCCTCTATACCAACATCAACTACTACCTCATACATATACTGTGTACATTAACTCATATGCTGCTTTGCCACTCTTTGCAAATGTCAATGCTAGAACCTTCAGTTTATTTTATAGATATACTTTTTATACTTTTTTATACTACTATGCAAAAACTCAGGACAGTATTACACTTTTATTATTTCATTTTATGCTTATGT
>JBBPBX010049349.1:0-25393 GCA_038048925.1 Garcialebias charrua
GGGGGGGGTGCACTGGTTCTGCACTGTTGATTGTGCATTTGACCTCAATTGCCCCTCCTCAGTAAATCGGATGAAGGTGATTAAAAAAACAACTGGGGGAAACTTAAACCATTATGGCCAACCATGCAGACACACTTTCTGTCACTTCAATGCATGACAGAAATGCTCTTAATACTTGTAATTTAATATAAATTTAAGACGCAAACAGTATTTATGTTAACCACTGAGACGATTCAATATGACCAATAAAAATCAGAACTGTTGACACAAAACCTGAAACAAATGCCAAACTCATCCTGGAAAAGTTGTCTGAGGAACAACAACAAGGTAGAAGCAGGATCGATATGCCATTCATTTGGCTTCTTATCGTAACAACCACTAGAATCACACCATGTAAATAATTTGGAAAGAAGAAAAATGACAGTTCAAAGTTTTGAGAAACTTTGTAATGTTTCAAACCTGAAACACATTTTCATCACTCCTGCTACCATAAATTTGCCCGTCTGTGTGTTGGTCTGCTTACAAAATATCCCATGTACCACAGGATGGACTTTACTGACACTTTCAAAAAGTAATCACTGAATTTGCATCTAAGCCTGTCACGATAAACAATCAATCAATTAATCGCATCCATCCATTTTCGCTCGCTTATCCGGGGTCGGGTCGCGGGGGTAGCAGCCTAAGTAGGGAGGCCCAGACTTCCCTCTCCCCAGCCACTTGGAGCAGCTCCTCTGGGGGAATCCCAAGGCGTTCCCAGGCCAGCCGAGAAACATAGTCCCTCCAGCGTGTCCTGGGTCTTCCTCTGGGTCTCCTCCCGGTGGGACATGCCCGGAACACCTCACCAGGGAGGCGTCCAGGAGGCATCCTAACCAGATGCCCGAGCCACCTCAAATGGCTCCTCTCGATGTGGAGAAGCAGCGGCTCTACTCCAAGTCCCTCCCGGATGACCGATTAATCGCATGATGAATGAAAATTATCAACCTCATTTTCATTTACCGGCTTTATCATTTCTTTGTGTCTCTCTCTTTTTACTAACTCTGGTGCTCTTCACTGACCCCTCCCTTTCTCTTTTAAATCTGTTTTAACTGTCCAAAATCACATTTTTGGATCGTTAGCGACTAAGCTGAGAAGCTAAGCTACGAGCTAAGCTAACAGGCCGACCTCGGGAATAAACCTCTGTCTTGTCGGGCTCCAAAATTCACAGTTGAAACCCGTGCCTTTGTGTAAAATGTTGTTTTTCTCTGCAAAAAGAAGCTGATAACTTGTTTACAGATTTTTTTAAAGCTTTGTGTGAAAAATGCTATGCTAAAGAGCTCATACCAAGTGTCCGCCATGTCATCATGCCAGCCCACATCACGTCAAGGGTCCTCCCCTCCATTTTTCTTAAAGAGACACGCTGCTCAACTATCCATCCTTTGGTTCAAAAGGTCTTGTACTGCCATCAATTGGTCAAAAAAGGTACTACACACCAAACAAATCAACATGTCTTCTAAAATTTGACAATTAATTATTGTTAAATTTCAAACAATATTTTGTTTATCGCAATAATTTCTGAGATAATAAATTTTCCAGCAAAATTTGTTATCGTGACAGGCTTATGTGCATCTATAACCAATTCACTTTTGGAGTCAACCTGATCCAAGATGGCTGACCCCGCACCCCCACCCCAAGAACTTCTGTGAGCACTTATCAGAGATGTACCGGTTGAAACTAACATCTTATCAGGACTATGGAACTATCTGGAAGTGTTTCATGGACAACATCTCACAGATTTGTCGTCAACTGCATATGTAACGTGTCTATAAATGTGCTTGCTGGTAGATGTTTTTGATGTCTTGAACCGTGTCCTGACAAGGACAAGGTGTGAAGAGATATCTTCTTTTAATACCCACTATCCTCATGGTCTTTCCCTTTTTCTTATCTAAAGAATATGGGCTGCACTCCTAGGAGCTGCAGCCATGTACACTCCGCCCATCTTTCGGACGACTGTACGGAATACAATCTTGCTGTACTGTACTTCACTGTGCAATGACAATAAAGCTTATTCTGATTCTTCCGATTCTGACTCAACCAGTAAACCTTAACCCAAACAAGTATTCCAGATATTACGCTAAAATGTAGTGGTAGTTACTGAAAGTCTTCATAACTCATGCTCAGAGCGTCAACAGAGCTCATGAAATTTTCTTTTTAACTTTAACATGCAAGTCAGAAGAAGAAACACATTTCTTTAGGGCAGTTTGCCTGTAATGGCCCAGTCTTGCCTGACAAAGAGTTTCCCATGCAATCACAGTGGCATAAATTCACTAATCTGAACAAAACAATACATGAAATTGAGTTAAAATATAAGGTAAATCCATTAAACAAACATGTATGACTAAACATGCATAGTGTCTTAGCTAAAATTCATTCAAAATCCACTGGCACTGCAAAAAACAGTCTTTTACACATTTCTGTTTCTGTCAAAATTGGTCAATTTTGTTTATGGAGGTAAAATTAAATTTTAGACCTGTTCTTTAAAATGCATAAATAGATGTTATGATTGATGACCAGGTGATCTGTGATCAATCTCTCCCTCATTGTCTGCCAGCTTCCTGCTACCCTGAACAAGAACAAGTGGGTAATGCAAAAAAAATTAATGATTGAAAAGTCTAATTAAAAGTCATACATGGGATGGATAAGTGCAATACTAAGAAGTTTAATTAGTTGATTAAATACTCACAAATTTAACTGTTTAAAAATGGTCTTGTCTGCAGACAACGACAATGACTTTACTGAAACAAACCCCATCACAGACCCAGATAGCAACTCAGGGCTTAGCCACCAAGTCAGTAATCTTTGGGATAACTTTTCTCATACTTTCTGCATAAAACCCACAAATACAGAAGAACTTCTGAGGATATTTTTGCACTTTCATTAAATTCTATAGATGAAATGTTTCTTAAAAACCAACAGCACCGGAAAGGGGTTTCTTATACGTGTAACCCAAATTGTTTGAATCTTGGGCGCAATCATAAAAATGTTCTTCCAGGATTAGTTTATCAGCCGCTGACTGAATACTTCCACTGATATGTATAAACTTAGGCCATCACAATAAACAATAAATCAATTAATCGCATGATAAATTAAAATGATCAACCTCATATTCATCAGCTTTATTGTTTCTTCATGTCTCGCTCTTTCTATAAGACACTGGATGACAAAAGGCTCAACTCCGGTGCTCTTCACTGACCCATCCCTATGTCTTTTCTCTTTAAAATCTGTTTTAACCATCCAAAATTGCGTTTTTGGATCGATAAAAGCAGCTAAGCTGAGAAGCTAAGCTACGAGCTAAGCTAACAGGTCGACCTTGGAAAAACAAAACATCTGTCTTGTCAAAGCTCAAAAATTCACGGTTGAAACCCATGCCTTCGTCTAAAAAGTTGCTTTTCTCTGCAAAAAGAAGTTTTATTAAAAGCTGTGTGACAAAGGCCATGCTAAAGATCCTGATGCATGTTCAATACAGTACTGTACTATGTTATGCTTTAGCTAGCTATACTAGCTATGCTAAAGAGCTCAAACCACATAGAGCGTCTGCCATTTTGAGAACCGAAAAACAGGAACGAGAGACAGCCTAGGTCACGTCAAGAGGCCTCCCTCCCATTTTTCTTAAAGAGACACGCTGCTCGCTCCCTCACTATCCATCCTTTGGGTCAAACTATTTTATACTGTCATCCAGTGGTCAAAAAAGGTACTACACACTGAAATGAACCAACATTTCTTTATAAATTTGACAATTAGCAATTATTGTCACATTTCAAACAATATTATCGTTTATCACAATAATTTATGAGACAATTCATCGCCCAGCAAAATTTGTTACCATGACAGGCCTATATAAACTTGATTTGAGTACAAATGCGGTGAAGAACCTGAAGAAACACACCATTAGTGTGCAACCCTCTCAAATTAACCACAGCTTCCTCCACTTCCCGCAGTCTATCCTGCGACTACCAGTCTAAGAAACAAACGCCTTAGGATGTCTGGAAAGTCAGCAAGTGAGAAAGCAAAGACCCAAAATGAAGAAATAAAGTGTAATTTACACGTAAAAACTGAAACTGATTCTCTGACTATTTGTTGGGTCACAATTTGCAAGCTTCCGTGTGTACGTGTGCGTCTATGGCAGCAGCAGCCGCATCAATAATTAAAGCTAATCTCATTAGGCCTCGGATTCCTTTCAGACGCTTTTAATTAAATGATGAATGGGCTCCCAGCTGCCTGTTAAATAATGCTGCTCATGACATCACGAGCCAATGAGAGGTACAACATAAGGTAGGTATCCTTTAAAAAAAAGGATACAAGGAGGAACATTTAGGCAGAGAGAATGGTATGGTTTTACACACACCATCTGCTCTTAGGTTTAATCTGCGGCCCATTATCAGAAGCTACTGCTGCCCTATGGAGGGGAACAGGAGTTTGCAAGCTGTTCTATCATACCAAGCTATGAAAAACTTCATATCATCCTCTTTGTAAAATAACACTTTCTGATATTTGTGAAGAGGAAATAGAGGTGGACAATAGAGGTTAAAAAGGGACAGTGAAGCATTTGGGTGTGTTGATGGGAAATAAGAGAGCAACACCAAAACTAATAGGTACAACAGAATGAGAGCAACAAGCAAACCAGAGGACAAGTAGAGTGCCAAAGCACCTCAGGCTCCAGACAGCATGGATATGGCTACAGGAACACCCATAATCCTTCTTGGTTCTCATTCCTCCCTCTGTTTACCCCTCCCATCACCACCTCCCCACCCTCGCTCTCGGGCTGGCTCTGTATCGGATTGCTGGATTCACAATAGTCCCTGAATCATCACTCTGCAGCCAGCAAGACCCGGTGAGAGGTGAAGAGGCAGGCTGGCTGGCCAGGAGAGAAACAACAGTCGGACAAAAAAGGAGTACGCTTCAGAAAGTAAAAACCGCTAGAGCCAGTCCAAGATAAACAAACGGGCTTCAGTTGGTGATTTAACCTACGATACGTGTTGTAAAGCTTACAGCGTACCATTTCCCTACAATGAGTTGGGACACAATTTTCTGTGAAACACATCAGCAACATACCAAGATAGATAAACAGCAGAAAGTCAACTATGAAACATTTCTTAGCATCGTATTGTGGCAAAAATTCAAATCAAACTGATGAGAGAAAACATGAAAAATCCAGGGTTTGTAAAATTCAAGAATCCCACCTTTTGTTTGCTTTTCACAGCCTACAGTCTCTGTGCACTTAGACGATGCTTAAATGTGTGCTTCCTGTTCTCAAAGTCTCAACTGGCAGTGGGCAGCATGGTGTCCATCCATGCGCTCATCCATCCATCCATGCATGTATCCATCCATCATCTTTCTTAGCTTCTTCTTGTTCCAGTGTCAGGTTATCGCTGACAAGGGAGTCTCTGACATCCCTTTCCACAGCCAACGCTTCCAGCTCTTCTGGGATGACCCCATGGCCTGGAGCACCTGCCTAGGGAGGTGTCCAGGGAGCATCCTTATCAGATGTCCAGACCACCTCAACTGGCTCTGCTCAATGTGGAGGAGCAGCGGCTCTACCCAGAGTCCCTCCTGGATTAATGAACTTCTCATCTCTAAGGAAGAGTCCAGCTGCTCTGTGGGGGAAAAACTAATTTTGACCTTGTGTCTGCAATCTTATTCTTTCTTTCACTACCCAGAGTTCTTGACAATAGGTAAGTGTAGGAACGTAGACTGACCGGTAAACAGAAATCATGCTGGTGTCAGTTCAGCTTATTTGTGAAACGCAATGTTTTCAAGAAGCTGGAAGAACGGGTGGGACAAGCACACAAGATTGCAAGTTCGTTCCCACGAGCGCATAGTAAACGATACAACATCAAAAGCCAAATTAAATATGAACAGATGCTTGTTTTACTTGTGGAGCTTCTGTACAATTTATTATAGTGATATTTGCCTCATCTTATGGTGTTATTTCCTCTATAGTTCAGAATAAAAGACCGCAGAAAGATCATTGTACTTCAGTGGCTGAAAAAACTCAATTCAAATTGTGCTGATATCAAAATTTACTCAGACATTGACTACGGCTGCGAGAACTATTGGCTTTAGAGAAGCAGCTTTCATTGGGGGATAGGTACTGTATCCACAATGTAGTGGTGATTTGTCCTAATTTAACCCGACTTCACCATGTGAACAGAGATTATCTTTATGCTCTTTGTTTCAATCTCACCATTCAAGTTGACAATGTTGACCAGTCCATGTTAGAACAGGCAAGTAAAGGTTGTACTGATTGTTTTTCCATTCTAGTCAGAAACTAAACCAACCCTCCATAACTGAAACCACAGATGACTTGGGTCATCTATCAGCATGATGCTCCTACTTGGCAAAATGTAATCTTGAATTTCATTTTCTGCTTATCAATCAGAGCTGTGAAAATCTTTGGCCAGAAACCTCAAAACTGTAGTACTGGTCTATGTGCATTGTTGGTCATGAGCAACAGTGTGTAAAGTATTTAGAAACTGCTTTAGTTTTTCTGAAAAGTTGTAGAAATGTAAAGCATCACGAATAAAAAGATTTAGGTTTTCAAGAAGGAATGTTCCTCTATTTAAAAAGTAAAAACTTCAGTACAACTCATGTTAGTACATAATACAATATCTTCTAAATCATGGGGGGAGCATCTAAAACGATAAAAGATCTAAGTTAACAGCTTATAAATCAATTACTGTTATTAATAAAACACAAACGTGCCATCTATCACCAAGTTATAAAATTTGTATTTTAGAAATCTGATTTTTTTTTAGTTTATTTAAAAAGCAAAGCAATAATCTGCCATATGTGCAAAGATTATGCTAATTAACAACAATAATTTAATGATTAAACACAAAATACTGGTTCCCAAAGGGAAATAACACAAATTCAGAGAGAAATAAAATTAACTTTACGTTGGAGTCCCAGGTTAGAGTCCAACTGGCACCGGCGCCCTCTCTGACTGCACAGAGAGAAATCCAATCTCCCAGCAGAGCAGCGGAGGAAGTTCTCGCGGCAGGCAGGGCGAGCAGGTTCCTCCAGAACCAAAGCACAACTGTAGCAATTTCATTTCCTTTGCAGCAAAATGAGGAAATATGCTCTTTTCTTTAACCTGTTGCAGATGAGCATTAATGAAGGGACCGAGGTGAACAAAAAGTAGGTTCAGCCTTAAAGTTCATTATGACATTTAAAAGAACCCTCCACTAACTTAAGAATGTTCGTACATTTAACACACTTATATTAAAGAGACGTAAGTTGTCTACAATTAGTAAAGCAGATTAGGTTTAAGTGTCAACATCTGCCATTTATGTGCTTTTCAAATTTTTTTTTCTGAGTAATCACAGAGAGATGAATCCTGGAAAAAAAATGCAGCGTTCTAACTGACTTCCACTGAACGAGAGACTCTCCACTCGGATGACCTCAGCCACAGAGAGTGTATGTGTAAAACAGAGAAACACACAAAGAGCAGACAGCAAGGCACACTTATCATGCAGTTTCCTGTCTGCTACGTTCCCCTCACAAAGCTGCTCGCTCCAAGCTTCTAGATTAATTCTCCAGCCCGTTTAGGGGATTTGATTTTGTCATATTGCGTCTGGCTCGCAGGCCACCTTTGACCTCTTGGCCTAACACCTAGTTGACTTTTTGTGACTGGACAGACTTTCACTCTGCTCTCCTATGTTCCTTAGAAATGAACTGAACGAGTTTTTGGTTTAACGCCTCGTAAATGAAAAAGATGTGTAAACACAAGAGGCACGTGCAGTTTTCTTTACATTAAAGATATTTTATGTACGGTTTGTGCTGACTTCACCTCGTTTTAGCAAAGTTCAAAGATTTTTGTTTTGTTTTGTTTCACAAGTCAAAGTAAAACAGGGGAGGAGGGCATGGCATGATGTCAGTGTCCAACTAGAGCCTGCTGCAGCCGTAATGGTGCAGGCGCATTAACAAGTTAGACGTGTTGCCTGCTGCAGATCCAATCTCCGTGAAACAACGTTGACACACAGCTTTGGATTTGTTCACATCTTTTAAGAAGACATAATTTTCCCAAACAAGAGACCACAACCACAGACATAAATACGTTTACGTTTAAATTGTTTATGTCTATGGCCGCGATGAGATGCTAGGCTGCTAAAGGCTACGTGCTGCAAGATAATAGCACCGTGCTAAAACATGCTTGGGAATTTTAGTTCTGCGTCGGATAATCTCTCGTTATTAAAATTTAATGAGTGAAAAAAATGACCGAAAGGGTACGCACGTGGACCGAACCGAACGTGAAGTAATGAAATGGTTCGGTACACCCACGTGTACCGTTACACCACTAAACATACCCCATGTTTAAAAGTATAAAAATCGTATTAAGACTATTAAAGAACAGGTCTTAAGTATTTATGTTACACAAATATTTTCATTGCATTAAAGACACAAATTGAAAAAAATATTTTAATAAACATGAGGATTATGAGGGGGTCCCTGAAACTTTTTCTCCACTGTAAGGGCTCCTTGAACCCAAAAGGTTTGAGAACCCCTGAACTACACCAACCATGTTATGAGATTTTGACAGAACAGCAGTAACTTTGAGCAAAAATACCACAAATACCACAGTATTAAAACTAAAACAACAAAAAAACTGCTTTTACTTTTAGTTTTGATGCTTGTAAATCATTATTTTATTGGTGTATCTATAATAGCACAAAATAAAACATTTATTTGTAATTATTATAGTTTTAATGAACAGAAACAGATAAGAGTGGTTACATATCACCATTTGACCATGTTAGTGTGAACTTTGTGTTTTCATTTCTCGATCAAATGTTCTTTAGACTTTTTCTTTACAACTTTTATTTCAAGCATTTTAACTCATGACAACATACTGTGCAGCAAGCAAGTCCTTAAAAAAAGGACTGAAGGATAAAAGTGTCAGGCCTAAAAGAAGAGTCCATCTGCTGGAGTTATGTCTGAAAGTTGAGTCTTAAAAAAAAAAGTCTACCAAAGACATGAAATGTGACCAGAGTGATGCATCGTTCTTCAGCTGATCATCTACTATATTGCAAGTCTTCAGCTAAACCTTATTGGGAATCACCTGGTAGGTGCTAAAATGGTATTTTATGTGTCAAAGTGTGTCACCTTTGTATTTTTCCTAGATATCTTTGTGACAGGCTGATGGTAACAAATTTCATAAATAACACTTTTTTAATTGTTTCTTTAAAGTCGTCTTAAATAATGTTATTAAATTACTTTTTATGTACAGTATTTGATTTCTGTTCAGTGTCTTGAGATTACTTCTGTTGTGACTTGGCGCTATATAAATAAACTGAATCGAATTGACAAACACTGGTTGGGTCATTTCAGTTTAGGAACCTTTTTAATACATGAATGGTTTGTACATCAGAGTTTAATTGCTTAACAAACAAATAGTTGCTCAAAAAGGGTCAAGTACAGAACAGAAATACAGAAAATAAGTGAAAAAGTAGCCAAATTCTAAATAAAATTAAATCTTAGAAAGGTCTTTAGAAAACGCTGAGATCTATTTATCAAAACCGCTTTAAAAGATTACAAGAAAGTATTTTTCTATAATGAAAATATGAATACCTATATATAAAAACTTATTCAGTGTATAATTTTGGTGGTCTTGGCCATTGACCTTTCAGTTATTTTTCTTGCCTTCTCCTGTACAAGTTTCCCGGATCTTTTCATTGCTAAAATTACATGCAGGTTAAAAACATGCTCGTTTATTGCGTGAATCTCTGGAAAAACACAAACGAACATCTTTTGCAGAGTCTGAGGCGAGTTCTCTCACGGCGGTGCTCAGCTGTCAGCTAAACATTAATCTTACAAGAATCACTGACACTGAAGTGAAATTGAAGCGCACCTCGGTGCCACAGCTTGCATGCCAACCCACTAGCGAGATGCCACGGGGTAGCTGTTACACTCCACACTTCTCTGATCTGTCCACTTGCCTTGTTGCCGGGCAGACTTTTTTCCGAAACGACCCGAGTGCAAAACGCCAGCATGGTTTTTAGCCAACACGTTGGTTGGTGTTCACGTTGGGCTACTGCTGCTGCGTGTAAGTTTGTGTGAATGTGTCTGTATGGGGTTGTAGGGGTGAAAGAGGGATGCAACTTGACCCCTATCTTTCCTTTGCTTGATGCCTGCCCGTCTTTCTCGCTTTTGCACACAGACTAGGACAGCTGATCCAGAGGTCTCCTAGGTGCAGCTAAAAGCACATTTTTCCTTTTTTTATCCCTTCTTCCTCCTCTGTCTTCGTTAGGTACGTTCAGATCCTACGAGACACCTAGAGTGAAAAACGCTTTGCTTCCCCATCTCACTCATCTTTCTCTAAAACTGGAGCAATCACATTAGAGTTCCAATGGATCTAGCCATAACGATGACGTGAGAAAGGCTTGAATGTGTTTTTCTTGTCTATGAGAAATATGTTCAACCGATTAAACTTAAAGTGTGTCAGGACTCCTTAAATGTGTACTTTTTGCTGATGATACCACATTTTTCTGTTTAGGTGAAGATGTAGAACAAATGTTGGAATTGATAAAGACAGAATTTGTCAAAATACAAACTTGGTTTAAAATCAATAAATTATCATTAAATCTAGAAAAAACTAATTACATGATATTCAGTAATAAAAAGAAAACTGTTGATGTTCCACTCAAAATTGAGGGTGTTGAGATTTGTAGAGTGAGTGAGGTGAAGTTTTTGGGTGTTATCATTGATGACAAACTGACATGGAAACAACACATAAATTCTGTAAGAATAAAAATAGCTAAATCGATTGCAGTACTGTACAAAGTCAGAGACCTATTGAATGATAAAGCTCTGTATTTGTTGTATAACACAATCATTGTTCCACACTTAATCTATTGTATTGATGTTTGGGGGAAAGCGTGTAAAACAATCACAAAGCCTATTTTTGTATTACAGAAAAGAGCTGTAAGAATTATCACTAGAAAACATTACTGTCATCCATCTAGTACATTATTTTATCAACTGAAGTTATTGAAGTTCCATGATTTGGTAGATTATAATATTTTATCAGTTATGTATAGGGCTCAGAATAACGCATTACCTTTAAATATCCAAATGCATTTTGTTAAAAGACAAAGTTGTTATAACCTTAAGGGAACAGAGATGTTTATAAAACCACAATTCAGAACTAGTTTGAAGGGACGTTCTACCTCAATCCAGGGAATTAGATTATGGAATGGCTTGGAGAATGTAGTTAAAAATGCCAAGTCAATGTTTACATTTAAGAAAATGATCAAAATGAATTTGTTAAAAAATATATATGAAATGACGTAATGTGTATTGTATTAGTTAGAAAATTAGAAAGAGTTAGTCATTTTGTACTGTTGGTGGAAGATTATTATTGTTTAATCTGATTGTTTGAAAAAAGGGGCAGATATAATAAGATTTATTCTTCTTTCTGCTACCTTTCATTTTTTTATATTTTGTACGATTATCATTATGGGATTGTCTTGTATTGTGTTTCTTTTGTAAAAAATGAACAAATTTAATAAACATAAACAAACAAACAAAGCCTATGAGCATTAAAAAAAAATTCTCCATAGCTGAAGAAAAATGTGGCAACAGGTGGAGTGAGACACTCAAACAAGCTAAAAGTAGCATTCTGAGACTAACCGCTCTTGGCCCTGCCCCAAGCCCCTTCCAGTTCTCCCCGAGGACCCCAGACGGCAGGCGGTCCCCTCGGCAGGCAGGCAGGCGGCCAGAGAGGACGCCTGACCGTAACCCAGATGACGTGCAGGTGGATGTGGTGAGAAGAGGGTGGAGCGCAGGAAGTACAGGACGGGGTACTTTAAATGTTAGAGAGGAGGAGTGTGTGTGTGTTTGGTGCTGGGGGGTGTCAGGTATCGACAGACAACTCCCCGAAACTTTGTGTGTGAGGTCTGCATGGTTTTCTTAGCCACCCGAGACACACCTATTTCAAAGCTGCAGAGTGGGGAGAAATCAGCCACTTTCAGTTTAAATTTCCGGAGATGCGAGCGACGAGGGGATTAATTAAACTGTGTAAATAATTTAACTTGCTTTTGACTAAAGTGTTTGCACATTTTGGAAATGTCAGTTCTTCAGTGATTTCCAATAATTTGTTTCCGTTTCTTCATTTCATCACTCAGTTTATCTCACTTTGTCTTGTTGGGGCATTAATGGCTGGAGTAACATACTGTCCACGGACATAGTTTCTGGTGTTCCTGACCCCTTGGAGGGGTTTAAACTCCAAGTTTTTCTAAATTTGTGAGATTTATAATCTGATAGGGGTTTAAACAATTACAGGAAGAGAGAGAGGGAGAGAAACAAATGGGCAAAGTATTTTAATGTGTTGGTGAAGTCAACTTTCAATGTAGTATTTATGAATACCGGTAAATCAATTTATTCAGCCTTTTTTCTTAAAAGAAAAAGGTTGATGACTGTGACAATTTTTTCTCATTTCCAATTAACGTCAAATTGATGAGATATTCTATCATACGTATATTGAATTTTATGTATTCTATCATACAATATTGAATTTTATGTAAACTCCAAGTTTTTCAACTTTTAGTCTCTTTCCCAACTTTTCTGATTATGTGTAGTAACTGGCATTTATTCATAAGTGGTTTTACAGTGATTTTTATTTAAAAAAATTAACATTACGGTACATTTGTAGCTTAACATGACTTTTGCTTAGTTTAATTAATGTTTACTATATATATTACCGTTTCTTTTTATACTTACATATTTGCTATTTTTGGGTGCAACTGGGACCCTGAGAACACAATTTCATTCCACTTCATGTACCACATGTGATGGAAATGATAATAAAGAACCTTGAACTTGATATATACAGGGGCAGCTGTGGCTGAGTGGTTAGAGCAATTTTTCTCCAATGGGAGAGTTGGGGGTTCAATTTCGCCAGCAGTCACAAGCTGAAGTGTCCCTGGGCATGACACTGAACCCTTCATTGCTTGTGATTGTGTCCTATCAGTGCATGAATGTAATCTAAAGCACTGATTAGTCTGTAAAGATCCAGATGATCTTTGAAGAGATCTAATAGAATGCTGTATGAATGTGTGTGTGGAGGTAAATGAGAGAACATATTTTATTGTAAAGTGCTTTGAGTATCTTGATTAAATAAATTGGTGCTATATTATATAATATAGCACCAATTTATTTAATCAAGATACTCAAAGCACTTTACAATAAAATATGTTCTCTCATTTACCATCTCTCTTTTAAGCTCCACGTGGAAAACCTAGAAAGGAAACTAAAGATTAAAATAAGTTTCTTTTTCAGAAATAGATCTAGTCTAACTCTGAATGCTAGGAAATGTCTTGTAACTGCTACTTTCCTTCCCTCCATTGATTATGGTGACATTATCTATATGAACGCTCCTACAAGCACCCTGCAGATGCTGGATGCCGTCTACCATGGTGCGCGTGCGCCAAGATTCATAAATGGCTGCACCATTGCACCCTGTATTCATTGGTTAACTGGTCATCATTAACTTCATGCAGACTCTCGCACTGGTAAATTTTCATCTTTAAAGCCCCACTGACATGATTTTTTAATTTTCATAAAATTGCTCAAAATATATATCTTTTATCATTTAAATATGTTCATTTTTGCAAAAAAAATGCTAAATCACTTTAATTTTGCTTTAAAAGTGATTTTCAACTTCCAAGCCGTGTTTAATCATGGGAAATCCAATTACACACAAACGCACCATCTGTGACATAACACTGGGCAGAGGGCTCTGGTCTCTTTAATAGCGGACCATTTAAAACCCGACGAATTTAGCAATCTATGTGAAGATTTGAGCTAGGTGATGGAACAAGAAACAACAGGATCTAATTTAGGTCTGATGCTGTATCAGACTTACCTTCATGTTGAGCTGCTCATACCTGCGCACTGTGACAAGCCCAGAGCTCTGCCCGGTGTGACATCACAGATGGTGCGTTCGGGTGTAATCAGATTTCCCATGATTAAACACGGCTTGAAGTTCAAAATCACTTTTAAAGCAAAATTAAAGTGATTTATCATTTTGTTTGCATAAAGGAACATATTTAAATGATAAAATATATATATTTTGAGCAATTTTATGAATAGTAAAAAAATCATGTCGGTGGATCTTTAAATCCCTTCTTGGTCTGCTGCCTTCATACATCTCCTACATGTCACGTCGTCAGTGCAGCTGCAGCGTGCGCTCTTAAGACATTATTACCTGCAGTGTCCCCTCAGTGAGGACTGAATTCAGCAAAAGGGCCTTCTCTTAATCTGCTTCTGTAACCTGAAACATCTTGCAAAAAGATCCGAAGCTCTCAACCTTGACCTCTCTAGTGGCTTCAAACATCTGTTAAGTTCCTGGCAAAAAAACAATGCAGACATGTTCCTGTTCTTAGTTTTCTACACTGCCTTACAAGCTAACTGTTTTTTGTTACATTTTCTTTTAAACGCCATTTTATTTTAATTTGTTTAAAAAAAAAACTCAACTTGGACGCATCCTTTATGATAGTCTATTATTGTCTTTGTTGTCCACTGTTGTCATCACTCTTTGTTAAAATCAGATCTCTCTTGTGAATGAGTCCCCGAGGCTCAATGGGATTAACCTGTATAAATAAAGGTTGAATGAATATACAAGTACAGTCCATTTATATTTACATGTTTAATGTTTAATCAAAAAACCATTCTGGTTGTTCTTGCCTGTTTTTTGAAACATACAAACTTGTTTGTAAAATATCTGAAATCTGTTGTAATGTTCATAAAAATTTTAAGAATATAAATCGAATGTTTCAGAATTATTGAAG
Organism: Garcialebias charrua; assembly: GCA_038048925.1. Lineage (NCBI taxonomy): Eukaryota > Metazoa > Chordata > Actinopteri > Cyprinodontiformes > Rivulidae > Garcialebias > Garcialebias charrua. The sequence continues at coordinate 14,823 of JBBPBX010049349.1, forward strand.
AACCTCTTGCAGTCATAGTAGGTATTGATCACTTGGTGAAATGATTTTAAGTAGATTGTCGATCAGACCCACTGAAATCCAATTCTGTGCTGGTCAAGTAAATGCATCACGCACACAGCATAAACATGAAGAAATCCACTAATAAGGATAACTCTGACAAGTATCAGTTGGACTAAAAGTAAACACATTGCTGTGAAAATCAAGGAATATCTGGAACTGAACGAACAGCAGTTTTACCAGACGACAATCGAGGTTTCAGAAATCTGATCCATCACCTGAGTGCACGACACGCAACCAAGAACTCAGATGAAACGTTTCACTTTGTTTTATGCATCACAACCTGCTTAAAAAAACGTTTGAATGAAGTGAACACTTTTACAGCAACTATTTCATGGATATAAAGGGTTTTTATAGGATTTAATTAGTTTCTTGGTTCAAAATCCTCTGAACCTACAGAGCTATAAGTTTTTAACTGTGACAATCTGACAAAGAAGGGTTGAGTCTAGTGCCATTGTAGAGAAAATACAGAAATTATTTAATTTGATGTCTCATTTTGAGCGCTCGTTTAAATTTTCAATTACAATAAAATAAACGACAGGATGAATTTTAATTATATCATACCGTAAATGAATACAACCTTTTAACAGCTGGTCAAACTTACAGTAAATAGAAAATGTGGATGTAGCAAAGAAAACTGATTGGTGTATCTCTCCGTCACCATCTATGCCTAACAGCCTCTCAGCAGAATGAGGAGTCGAGCTAAATAAACAGAAATGTAACAACTAACATTAGGATTTACTGTAAACTGATGTTGCCTTAAACATCAAGCATTTAATGAACAAAACAGACTTCAAGATACACATTTTAAAAGTCCCATTTTGCAGATCACCCACCACCTTTCAATACAGAGTTTCACTCTTGAGATCATTTTATCTTGAAAAAAATGTGAACTTTTACATCATTTGTTCAACATTAATAGTACCAGTATGCATGATCATGATGCTCAATACTTAAAGAGATCCGTTAGCTCTTAGAGTTTGTGTTACGATTCTCAGCTACTACCATACCAAATTTTAGCTCAAGATTTGTAAAAGGTTTTAGTATTGTTACAGTGTTTTTATATTTTCTTAAAGCTGTACACTGTAACCCCAAATTTTCATTTACATAATAAGTCAAGCTATTATTACTAATCTTTTTGTTATTTTGCAAAAGGCGGGACCATTACTAAACCAATATGTGAATTGCATACTAGCTCAAAATGAGTTGTTTCTTTACTAATGGCTCTGAGTGGCGACACCTCTCATTTACACGTTTTTACTGGTTTGGGGCGGGGCTTGTCAGTGAACACGTCACCTGCCTGGTGTGGTGAACAAAGAAGAAGGAAAAAAATGAAGAACCGTGAGGCCATGTTTCTCCTGACTGTTTGCTGCAAAATCTCATTACAGTGACGAAGTGCTGAAATCAGGTCAGTCTGGTTGATGTAACAGTTTATTGACACATGTTAAGTGCTCAAATTTGATTCCGTTTTTATTGTACTTGCTGGTAAAATAACGTTTTTGTTTGCTCATGTTAACGATAGCTATAATGTTTCACCGGAGTGTCAACTGCATCATTTTTGCCCTAAATTAGAGCTACTTTGTAGTTGATCATCCTTTGTTGTTATTTCGGGACTGATTGAATTAGTACCGGTAGTTAATGCCTGTAGCAAACAAGAACTAATTGCCCCTCACAGAGAGCTAATGCTGTTAGCAGTTAGCTCTGCTAGCTTCCTGTTGCATACAGAATAATTTACCACATGCTTTAATTTTTTTTAAACTTCGACAGGGAACATTCAAATCAAGGGCTGTTGGTTCTTACAATCATTCCTGGTGATTTAGTGAATTTTGCTTATATTCTGTGTTAGTACCAGGGCATGTCCAAGAACTCCTTGAGTGACTGAGGCGTCTTCGAGATGATTCTAAGCTGCTTTTATCGATGGGGGAAGATGATGCATTACTTGAGCAGTAAGTGAAAACTATTTTATACTGCTATTTTATACTGCTGTTATAGAATAAAGAAGTAAGAGTTTTCGTCATTCGTCTGTCCCGTCCCGTTTATTGCTGTACAGGTAGTCCCTGACTTACGAGCGCCCTGACATGTATTTCTTTCTTTTGTGTCTGTCTGTCTGTCTTCAACATAATCAATATTTTTCTTTTTCACTTCAGGCAAACTCGTTCAGACACGGAGTGTCTACCTAGAAGGGATCAACAGAAGGATTCCAGTGATGATACTTCTAGCTGTGGAGACGAAGCTGTGCAGATGTGAGAGAACAGCAGGAGAGGAGGTAGGAGAGGAGGAAGCAGAGGAGGCCAAAATGTAAATAGTTTGCAGTGAGTGTGTTTTTTATTGTTTATTTTTTACAATATATAAAGATTTGTTTACAAAAAGTACTTCTTGGAGGGATGACGTTGTGGAGACATCACCACCAAGCCTTCTGATGAAACGCTGGCCTGCACTCCACTAATAAGCAGGTACACATATTATTCTGATGGTCATTGTCCAGTTGTACAGCACACTAATTTCTTTCTTTCTTTTTTTTGTCTAACCGCCATAGTGGATTTGTGCGCCAAATAGAAGACAAAACAAAATGTGGACCTAACATTTGGAGGGATGACGTTGTGGAGACATCACCACCAAGCCTTCTGATGAAACGCTGGCCTGCACTCTTCACTAATAAGCAGGTACACATATTATTCTGATGGTCATTGTCCAGTTGTACAGCACACTAATTTCTTTCTTTCTTTTTTTTTGTCTAACCGCCATAGTGGATTTGTGTGCCAAATTGAAGACAAAACAAAATGTGGACCTAACATTTGGAGGGATGACGTTGTGGAGACATCACCACCAAGCCTTCTGATGAAACGCTGGCCTGCATTCTTCACTAATAAGCAGGTACACATATTATTCTGATGGTCATTGTCCAGTTGTACAGCACACTAATTTCTTTCTTTTTTTTTTTGTCTAACCGCCATAGTGGATTTGTGCGCCAAATTGAAGACAAAACAAAATGTGGACCTAACATTTGGAGGGATGACGTTGTGGAGACATCACCACCAAGCCTTCTGATGAAACGCTGGCCTGCATTCTTCACTAATAAGCAGGTACACATATTATTCTGATGGTCATTGTCCAGTTGTACAGCACACTAATTTCTTTCTTTCTTTTTTTTGTCTAACCGCCATAGTGGATTTGTGCGCCAAATAGAAGACAAAACAAAATGTGGACCTAACATTTGGAGGGATGACGTGGAGACATCACCACCAAGCCTTCTGATGAAACGCTGGCCTGCATTCTTCACTAATAAGCAGGTACACATATTATTCTGATGGTCATTGTCCAGTTGTACAGCACACTAATTTTTTTTTTTTTTTTTGTCTAACCGCCATAGTGGATTTGTGCGCCAAATTGAAGACAAAACATATGTGGACCTAACATTTGGAGGGATGACGTGGAGACATCACCACCAAGCCTTCTGATGAAACGCTGGCCTGCACTCTTCACTAATAAGCAGGTACACATATTATTCTGATGGTCATTCTCCAGTTGAACAGCACACTAATTTCTTTCTTTCTTTTAATTTTTTTAAATTTGAATGAAATTCTAAAGGATTGTGGTTAAAGACCTGCTGCTGGAATCTTATTCTGTCCTTCATGATCACACCCTGACTAACCCTGTGTTTATGTACAGTGACGACTGCGATGGTCCCATATTAAATAATATCATTATATAAAAACAACCAATTTAGAAGTTTTCCCATTTCAGTCAAATAGTGACAAAATGACCAAGAAGATCTCTCAAATAGTCCTTAGACCAATACTGATTTTACAATGTTCATTGTTAGAAAATTTCAAAATGCTTGACCAAACAGTAGTTATCATTATGTTAGCATAAACTGTATTTGATACAATTCCTGTTCTGTCATGGTGGTCTGTTGTAGTTCAGCAATTTTATTCCCTAATGGTTTTATTTATGGCAATTATTTTTTTGTTTATCTTTAGGATGGTGATGAGTTCTTTGGCCAAATGGACGTTGGGACCTTGTTGCTGAATCCTGAAGGTGTCTCCCCCCAACATCAGATCTTCACCCGGCGAGCCTGAAAATCGTCAATGAGGGCGACATTTTTGTGGAAAAGCTCATGACCCTGCCAGAAGCTGTGAGACTCCTTTTTGGGCTCACATATGAACTCCATGTAAACTACCCAAAGAAAATCAGAAATACACTCCTGTTCATTCAACAGGTACTGTATTCCCCCCCCACCCTCATTTGGGAAGTATTGAGTTGAAGCTGAGAATTCAGACAGAAAATTCAACTTGTGTAAAAATGCTGCAGGTGCTCTACTTTTGGTTAGATGGGGGAAAAAATCCTATTCAGCAGCTATAAGTTTATTGTTTTACTGCTGAAGTTTAGTTTGTAGCCATCTTTCAAATACAAACATAATTGGAACAAGAGTTGTAATGTAACTGTTACAGAGAAACTTTCCTGTTCATCTAAAAAAGCTAAGTCTGGTCCTCTGGACATTCAAAAAAATATAAAACAAAACAAAGCAAAAAAAAATGTAGAAACGAGCTGAATACAGCAACTCAGACTGAGGAAGTCTTTCGGACGAAAGACAAAACGTTTCTACATTTTTTTTGGCTTTGTTTTGTTTTATATATTTTTGAATGTCCAGAGGACCAGACTTAGCTTTTTTAGATTTTTCTACCTGGATTATTGAGCATGCATCAGAGTGTTTCCTGTTCATCATTACTTGTTTTAAACAATTGTTAGTGCCACCATGCTAGTTAATTTTTTTGTTGAAAAAATTATTTTTATTATTTTTAATTATTATTTTATTTTTTTATGTTAAATTTTTATTTTTTATCATTAAGGCTTCCAAATAAAATAACTGTACGGACAATTTTTTTAAAGACAATTTACATGTCGAAGCCATTGAAGGGTTCCATGTTAGTCTTTTGACCAGATTAATGATGTAAATGATAAAGGATACCTCAGATCATAAGATGTTATGTAAGCATGTTCCCCTTTGCACAAGATATTAACATTCTTAATTTCACCTATCAAAGTAAAATGGTTAATTTGGTAAAACGTTTGAAAATCCATTTTTGTAAAGGCTTAAATGCAGAATTGTATTGACTTAGCACTTTACTCAGATTTAGTTTTGTACTAAAGTTTAAATTCTTGAACATGGTGAAATGTGTACTCAGATTTACATGTTTAAAATGTTACTATTCCACTATTTTTGCAATAAATTTGTGAAAAATAAATTAAATTGTCATTTTTTGTGTAAGAAACAACAGGTAGTATACAGACAATTATTGTGTAATGTTAAAAAAATCTAATTTATTATTATTATTATTATTATTTACATTTAGTATTTCTAACTAAAAAAGATGAGAAATGAATACTGATAAACATGAGAAACAAATACTGATCATCATGGGTAATGATTACTGATATATATGATTAATGGTTGAGTTAATTACTCGTAAACAATGGTTTTAAAAACTTGAGTTGTTTTAGTACAAGATTATCTTGGACACAAGACTTTATGTAAACAGAGCTTGATTTGTTTAGTTTTTGATTTTGTAAAAACTGGAGATCCCCTCGCAATCGCTTTCCACATTCTGCTTTAGTAATGATTACTTATTTGGGTTTACAGTGTAGCAGCCATCTTGAATCAGGTTGACTCCAAATAAGTAGTATAAGTACATGCAAAGATTGTTTTCTGAGAGTCCCAGCCATTTATGTGGCATTTTGCTAACAGATAGGGTTGACTCAAACAGTTACCGTAATGCCCAAAGTTTTAAGCAACAATGTCCTATAATGTGTAGCACGTGGGAGTATGTGTTGGGGATGATGCTCATCTACTACCAAATAGAAAGTTAGCTCAGTATCTGTAAAACTAACTTCAGTTATAGTCATGTTGTATTTTCTAAGGTCAACTTGCTATGGTCGGCCATCTTGAATCAGTTTGAGTCTAAAAGTTACAATCAGTTGTAGAGCTAAATCCATTGATTACCTTCTTAAAGTTTCATTAAAATCAAGATTCAAGTTCCTTTATTATCCTCGAGGGGCAATTAGATTTGCAATCAATAGGTATGCACAGATTCATACATACATATGCACTTACACACACATACCCATATAAACACAAGACAATAAGACATTAAAATAACAGTGTTAAAATTAGCGTGCCAATGCTATCCAATCCAATGGTTCATGAGATATTTTGCTAACACACACACACACGTAAATACATTATGGCCCATTTTATTACAATATACAGTTTTAAAAAGAAACCATTATGGAGTCCAACAACAAATATATCAACATTAAAAAGTGCAAAATGCCTTGACTCAGTGATAAAAATCGCTGTCCTTGTTCTGAGATCTTATTTCCAACATGAACAATTAATCGATGTCTCTGAGCTGCAGCTCAAATTCACGTTATAAATAATATCACTGTCCGGTTTGATGCAGGAGACGTAAACAAGGAAAATGGGCATAAATATTTCACATCTGGATAAGACGAGTTAGAAAGAAAGAAAATCTTTCTTTCTTTCTTTGCGTGAGGGACACGCTCTCGGCTGGGGTCAACCTGTAACCCAACCCTGAGTGAGTCTGACGGTGGAACACAAAAAGCACGAGGGAGAAAAAAAAAACCAACATACTTCACGGACTCTGTCCCATTTCGTCCCATTATTACTGTGGAGGCTGGCAGGTCAGAGGGAAAGAGGCCTGACGGAGGAGGAGCAGCAGGAGAAGATGAAATTACACCTGCTCTGGTGGCTGACTAACGACTTTGAAATGTGAGTGGCCCTCCTCGCCGCCAAAATCATTTTCCCAACAATACGGCCTGATCTTTGAACAAGCAGAACTGGGACGCTGCGCCGACGACACTTTCAGGGCCCTCCGGCTCCGTTTGCGTCGTCGCTGGATCACTTATTCTTTTTTATTTAAAGCATTTTTTTCCAAATCTTTAAAGGGACGAGTCAGATCTATGGAAGCAGGGTTGTGTGGAATGGTTAAGAACAATAATCAGCTTACCTGTCTTCGATAGATTTTTTAAAAACCTCAGTCTGGACTGATGAGCTAACGACTAGTCTGAGTGGGACTACAACCAAAGTGAATTATTGCCATCTTTAAACAACTATCTCAACAGTTCATCCAAATGCCTCTTAAATTTTATAAGCTTTAATGCTGGGGTATGTAACATTGTAATGTAGTCTGTAACTTTTCAAACAATATATTTTTAACATATTTCTTCACTCTGTCACTATCTACTGACAGACTGATGTTAGACAAAGTAATCTCTGAAAAAAACTATAGTCCCCTTGCTTCTCTATCAGCATTTATAAAAACACTGAAAACACAGAGTGACCCGGACAATGACCAGCCAATAAAAACAGAGTTGTTTGTCACGCCCCAACCCACGCCCCCGCCTGTCACAGCCTCAGCGCCGCGGCTCGTTCTCATTCAAAGGATTGCAAAGCGATGCAGGACTGTTTTTTATGTGACACAAATGTATTAAATATCCCTTCTTCATCCCAGAGCTGGACTTTTATTTAGTTTTTTTGCCAAAAGTCAAGTGATCGCTTCATCCTCCACTCACAGGAATGAGGAAATGGATTTGTCACGACTCACGAGCGAATTAAATCATGTCCAAATTGGCTGGTGATGCTCTGCTGATTACAGGGTCTTTTTGTGTTGTTGGACGAGTGATTCATGGTTTTATTATATTTTTTAAACAGTTATATTATCATATAAACACAGAACTTCGCAGCGCAGAGACAGGACATGGAGTGGGGGCGGAGCATTCCAGACATTCCAAACCTGCGCTGACAGACATGAGGAAATCACGAGCGCATGTCCAACGTTGCTTCGTGAACCTCTGCTGATTTCTGCTGGTTTTTGTGTTGTTGGACAAGTGCTCCATGGTTTTATAATATTTTTAAAAGGTTTTATTAACATATAATCACAGAACTTCGCAGCGCAGACAGGACATGTAGTGGGGGCGGAGCATTCCAAACCTGCACTGACAGAAAGAGGAAATCACGAGCGAATTAAATCATGTCCAACGTTGTTTCATGAAGCTCTGATGATTTCTGCTGGGTTTTGTGTTGTTGGACAAGTGCTCTATGGTTTTATTATATTTTTAAAAGGTTTTTTTAACATATAATCACAGAATATTGAAGCGCTCCGAGCAGACACACAGCAGGGGGCGGAGCAGAACTCAAGTTCAGCAGAAGCACGGACTGTGGCTCCCCCTCTGAGCCATATATAGCTCTGAGGGGGAGGTAGCAGAATGCTTTTCTGCGCTGAAAATATTTCTAAGTCCCAGAGTGTCCCAAAAATCGCAGACCATACCTTTAAAGGTGATGTGACATGATGCTAAAACATAGACATCTTTAGAAAGAGGAGTTACTCAGCTTTGATTGTACACAAATGCTTCGAAAAATTAATATATAAAAGTATCCACCTTATTCCTAGCCCCCATGATGCCTTGCGCGAATTATGTGAACGACTTCCGCCGAAAGTCAGAACCGGCACTTTTTTTACACGCTAGCAAATCGCGCTAACCGGTTTTCGTCAGAGGTTTTAGGTCATAAAATATGTGGGAACACAAACGATCACAACTCAAATGTGGAGATATAGTTTTACCGCTACCTACAGCTGTTGAGGGGTGGGAGGACGACTTGAAGAAGTGGCCGAAAATAACGTACACTAGCATGTTTAGCTACTAGCATACTTAGCTACTTTGTTGACAGTTGCTTCAGATGGCGAAGCGATGAGCAATCTGAAAAGCTCTGAAGCTTATTAGTATCTTCACAGTAACAAGGTTGGTCCTGTTATGTTAAGAGAGGTGGGACACTTTCTTATTTACCTTAAGGCAAACACAGAGTCCAGTCTAAGCATTAAAAATCCACATCTCCAGGTCCAGCTAACAATGATGTTGCTTTGGACTTTTGAGCTGCAAGATGTTTATCTGGACACCAACTGAGCACCTGGAGCTTGACATTTCTTTTGACAAAGACTTTACTGATTCACAAATGAAGCACCTTGAGAACTTTTAATAAAATACAGTAAATGAAAACAAATAATGAAATAGACAGGAAACGATCTTTAAAAACTTGATAATGACAAAAGTGACATTTAGATAGAAACAGTAGTTTAATCCAAAATTAACTGATATAGTGCACACAAAAACCTAACCTTGTAAGAAGGTTAACAGTCAACTATTGTACATAACAAATGAATCATTTTAGCAAATACTTTTCTAATGTAATATAGTTAACATTGCATCCTTTAAAAAACATGTTGAGTTGTGTTACGTTTACAGCAAGTACACCAGTACTGTACATGTTTGAGAAAAATGTTTACATTTAATGTCTTCTCACTTCTCACTTGAAATAAGCTGGCATCCTTTGCGTGTGAATGCTGGAACGATTACATTGACACACCACACTATTGCAGCAGGTCCCTCACTGTGAAACCACGATCACCCATCACCTCATCTCCAGCACGCAGATAGTCCAGAAACCCAGAGTTCTGTGTTATATACCTGTCACTGCATTTACCACCATAAGCATCTGAAATAAACATGATTATTCCAGAGGGAGAAACAGCCAATAAATATTTCACAGTGTTATTTGCATGTATGATTCACTTCTGGAGTCCAAGTTTTTAGCTTTCTGCAAAACATGTTGCTTTAATTGTTTCACGGGGCAACCATAGAATAAGGTTGTTGGTTTGTTCTGACATTATGTCAATCCACATTCCAACAGTCATGCTGCATGTGACTGGTGGTGTTGAGCAGCTCCACACTCTCATCAAGCCCATCTGAAAGTAAAAGTACATTATACAAACATTAGGGTTCATTTATGAACACACACACACACCTAGATTATATATATGTAAATAAACGCACGCACACACACACCTATATATATATATATATATATAAACACACACTATTATATATATATAAACGCTTTAGCGCTACCAAGCGGTCTGATGCCCAACACCAGAACAAAACTATGTACATAGGGTCCCAGTTACATCCAACAAAAATACAAATTGTAAAGAAAAACAGCATTAAGATCTAAGACATGAACTAAAAAATACACTAAACTAAGAATACACTAAGCACTAATAGTACAAAACAATACATATCAATGTACACAGACATACAGTACCTTCGCTATTTTCCAAAAGTCGTAAACAATTTTTTCCCTCCCTATTTAACTCCATGTATGAACTTCATCCAGGACAGTCTAAGGCCTTACCTTTGACAAGAAGAGCATGCTGTTTATTTTTCCCTGCTGGCCAGATGTGCACTGACACACACACACACACACACACACGCGTGCACACACACATGCACATTGTCCCTGGTCTGGTCAGAGCTGTCAGGGTCAGCGGCAGGGCAGCCTGTACTGCTGCACATCTCTGTTATTCATCCATGTCATTCAGGCCAGGATCACGAGGGAGGGGTAGAGTGCTGGATGGAGGGGAGGAAGAGGCCTACATGGC
>JBBPBX010049350.1:0-17396 GCA_038048925.1 Garcialebias charrua
ATTATTATTATTAGGCCCGAAGCAGCGAAGCGCTGCAAGGACCTATTGTAATTGTAGTGTTTATTATTTTTATTTTTTTTTTTATTTTTCTTCCCCCCAAAGAAGTGGCCTTTTGGAGGCTTTATCATATACGAAAACTCACCAAATTTGGCGGACTCGTCAGGACTGGTGAAAAATTACGTATTTTGGGGGCGTGGCAAAAATCGTCACAGAAACGGCTCAAGAGCGCCCCCTAGAAATTTTCAAAATACCCTCCGCATTGACCTTATTTTGACGTAGAATCATGAAATTCGGTACACTTGTCCATCTCACCAAGATGCACAGAAAACCCTCTGGCACCAACGTTGTACAATAAATGGGAAGGCGGCCATTTTGAAACGATGACCAAATTTTCACCCCTTTTTGGCCGTTTACAGCCTCCGCATTTGAACGAACTCCTCCTATGAATTTCGCTCGATTTGGTTCAAACTTGGCCAGTTTCTTCATAAGGCACCGGGGAACAAACAATATCAAAATTGTGCGTTTTCATGAATGCTGAAGGGGCGGGGCCAGACGTCAAAGTTGGACATCTCGCCATGAAAAACGAAACGCTTACAGCTCTTACACGAAAAGAGTCTAATACATCAAACCTTCAGTTATTGACCCACATCCGGTCCCCTGCAAAACTGTATGGTCAAATCATGACATCACTTAAGCCACGCCCCCTGACAACAGGAAGTGTAAAGTTTTACTTTGAAAGGTCCATATCGGACCCGTGTTACCTAATCAGCGTGACATTGTGTCCAGTGACTAAAGACATGTTGGTGTAACAAGCTTTCCAGCACTGTTCGTTTTGGGTGGAGCAAGTGGGCGTGGCGACATGGCGAAGTAAGACGTAACGCCATCACCATACGTTTGGATCTAAAATCCACAGATTTGATCCGAGGAGTACCAAAATCAGTATGATCGATCATTGCCCACCCCTTGAACAGGTGTTTATGCTAATTAGCAAATCGCTACAGAAACGGCTCAAGAGCGCCCCCTAGAAATATTCAAAATACCCTCCGCATTGACCTTAGTTTGACGTAGAATCATGAAATTTGGTACACTTGTCCAACTCACCAAGATGCACAGAAAACCCTCTGGCACCAATGTTGTACGATAAATGGTAAGGCGGCCATTTTGGAACGATGACCAAATTTTCACCCCTTTTTGGCCGTTTACAGCCTCTGCATTTCAACGAACTCCTCCTAGGGATTTCGCTCGATTTGATTCAAACTTGGCCAGTTTCTTTATAAGGCACGGGGGAACAAATGTTATCAAAACTGTGCGTTTTCATGCATGCTGAAGGGGCGGGGCCAGACCTCAAAGTTGGACATCTCGCCATGAAAAACGAAACGCTTACAGCTCTTACACGAAAACTGTCTAATACATCAAACCTTCAGTGATTGACCCACATCCGGTCCCCTGCAAAACTGTATGGTCAAATCATGACATCACTTAAGCCACGCCCCCTGACAACAGGAAGTGTAAAGTTTTACGTTGAACGGTCCATATCGGATCCCTGTTACCTAATCAGCGTGACATTGTATCCAGTCACCGAAGACATGTTGGTGTAACAAGCTTTCCAGCACTGTTCGTTTTGGGTGGAGCAAGTGGGCGTGGTGACGTGGCGAAGTAAGACGTAACGCCGTCACCATACGTTTGGTTCTAAACTCCACAGATTTGATCTGAGGAGTACCAAAATCATTATGATCGATCATTACCCACCCCTTGAACAGGTGTTTATGCTAATTAGCAAATACCCTCCATAGCGCCCCCTAGATTATTCAAACTGTTGTATCTCAGTGATACATCATCCGATCTGAACCAGATTTATTGTGCATCATCAGTGAGCCCTTGTGGACACATTGATATAGTGGGCTAACATTTGACTCAAGTGCGCCCCCTACATTATTTCTATAGTTATATCTCAGTGATACATCATCCGATCTGAACCAGATTTATTGTGCATCATCAGTGAGCCCTTGTGGACACATTGATATGGTGGGCTAACATTTGACTCAAGTGCGCCCCCTACATTATTTATATAGTTATATCTCAGTGATACATCATCCGATCTGAACCAGATTTATTGTGCATCATCAGTGAGCCCTTGTGGACACATTGATATGGTGGGCTAACATATGACTCCAGAGCGCCCCCTAGATTATTCAAACTGTTATATCTCAGTGATACATCATCCGATCTGAACCAGATTTATTGTGCATCATCAGTGAGCCCTTGTGGACACATTGATATGGTGGGCTAACATTTGACTCAAGTGCGCCCCCTACATTACTTCTATAGTTATATCTCAGTGATACATCATCCGATCTGAACCAGATTTATTGTGCATCATCAGTGAGACCTTGTGGACACATTGATATTGTGGTTCAACATATGACTCCAGAGCGCCCCCTAGATTATTCAAACTGTTATATCTCAGTGAGACATCATCCGATCTGAACCAGATTTATTGTTCATCATCAGTGAGCCCTTGTGGACACATTGATATTGTGGTTTAACATTTGACTCAAGTGCGCCCCCTACATTATTTCTATGGTTATATCTCAGTGATACATCATCCGATCTGAACCAGATTTATTGTGATTCATCAGTGAACACTTCTACACACATTGATAATGTTATGTAAATTTTTACTCCATAGCGCCCCCTATATTATTACTACAGTTATATCTTAGTGATACATTATCCGATCTGCACAATATTTATTATGCTTTATCAGTGAACACTTCGACACACATTGATAATGTTATGTAAATTTTTACTCCATAGCGCCCCCTATATTATTACTACAGTTATATCTTAGTGATACATTATCCGATCTGCACGAGATTTATTATGATTCATCAGTGAACACTTCTACACACATTGATAATGGTATGTAAATTTTTACTCCATAGCGCCCCCTGTATTATTACTACAGTTATATCTTAGTGATACATTATCCGATCTGCATGAGATTTATTGTGATTCATCAGTGAACACTTCTACACACATTGATAATGGTATGTAAATTTTTACTCCATAGCGCCCCCTGTATTATTACTACTGTTATATCTTAGTGATACATTATCCGATCTGCACGAGATTTATTGTGCTTTATCAGTGAACACTTCTACACACATTGATAATGGTATGTAAATTTTTACTCCATAGCGCCCCCTATATTATTACTACAGTTATATCTCAGTGATACATTATCCGATCTGCACGAGATTTATTGTGCATCATCAGTGAGCCCTTGTGGACACATTGATATGGTGGGCTAACATTTGACTCAAGTGCGCCCCCTACATTACTTCTATAGTTATATCTAAGTGATACATCATCCGATCTGAACCAGATTTATTGTGCGTGTGCACCCCTGGTGCGGAGTAGACACGAGAGACTTCGAAATGGCGACCGAGCGGACGAGCTGGAGCTCGCGCGGTCGCCTCAATAAGGTCCGAGCGGCGCTAAGCTGCGAGGGCCTCAACGCCGCTTGCGGCTTTAATTTTTTTTATTTTTATTCTTCCCCCAAAAGAAGTGGCATTTTGGGGGCTTTATCATATATGAAAACTCACCAAATTTGGCAGACTCGTCAGGACTGGTGAAAAATTACATATTTTGGGGGCGTGGCAAAAATCGCCACAGAAACGGCTCAAGAGCGCCCCCTAGAAAAATTCAAAATACCCTCCGCATGACTTAGTTTGACGTAGAATCATGAAATTTGGTACACTTGTCCAACTCACCAAGATGCACAGAAAACCCTCTGGCACCAACGTTGTACAATAAACGGGAAGGCGGCCATTTTGAAACGATGACCAAATTTTCACACCTTTTTGGCCGTTTACAGCCTCCGCATTTGAACGAACTCCTCCTAGGAATTTCGCTCGATTTGGTTCAAACTTGGCCAGTTTCTTCATAAGGCACGGGGGAACAAACAATATCAAAATTGTGCGTTTTCATGAATGCTGAAGGGGCGGGGCCAGACGTCAAAGTTGGACATCTCGCCATGAAAAACGAAACGCTTACAGCTCTTACACGAAAAAAGTCTAATACATCAAACCTTCAGTGATTGACCCACATCCGGTCCCCCGCAAAACTGAATGGTCAAATCATGACATCACTTAAGCCACGCCCCCTGACAACAGGAAGTGTAAAGTTTTACTTTGAAAGGTCCATATCGGACCCGTGTTACCTAATCAGCGTGACATTGTGTCCAGTGACTAAAGACATGTTGGTGTAACAAGCTTTCCAGCACTGTTCGTTTTGGGTGGAGCAAGTGGGCGTGGCGACATGGCGAAGTAAGACGTAACGCCATCACCATACGTTTGGATCTAAAATCCACAGATTTGATCCGAGGAGTACCAAAATCAGTATGATCGATCATTGCCCACCCCTTGAACAGGTGTTTATGCTAATTAGCAAATCGCTACAGAAACGGCTCAAGAGCGCCCCCTAGAAATATTCAAAATACCCTCCGCATTGACCTTAGTTTGACGTAGAATCATGAAATTTGGTACACTTGTCCAACTCACCAAGATGCACAGAAAACCCTCTGGCACCAATGTTGTACGATAAATGGTAAGGCGGCCATTTTGGAACGATGACCAAATTTTCACCCCTTTTTGGCCGTTTACAGCCTCTGCATTTCAACGAACTCCTCCTAGGGATTTCGCTCGATTTGATTCAAACTTGGCCAGTTTCTTTATAAGGCACGGGGGAACAAATGTTATCAAAACTGTGCGTTTTCATGCATGCTGAAGGGGCGGGGCCAGACCTCAAAGTTGGACATCTCGCCATGAAAAACGAAACGCTTACAGCTCTTACACGAAAACTGTCTAATACATCAAACCTTCAGTGATTGACCCACATCCGGTCCCCTGCAAAACTGTATGGTCAAATCATGACATCACTTAAGCCACGCCCCCTGACAACAGGAAGTGTAAAGTTTTACGTTGAACGGTCCATATCGGACCCCTGTTACCTAATCAGCGTGACATTGTATCCAATCACCGAAGACATGTTGGTGTAACAAGCTTTCCAGCACTGTTCGTTTTGGGTGGAGCAAGTGGGCGTGGTGACGTGGCGAAGTAAGACGTAACGCCGTCACAATACGTTTGGTTCTAAACTCCACAGATTTGATCTGAGGAGTACCAAAATCATTATGATCGATCATTACCCACCCCTTGAACAGGTGTTTATGCTAATTAGCAAATAGCCTCCATAGCGCCCCCTAGATTATTCAAACTGTTGTATCTCAGTGATACATCATCCGATCTGAACCAGATTTATTGTGCATCATCAGTGAGCCCTTGTGGACACATTGATATGGTGGGCTAACATTTGACTCAAGTGCGCCCCCTACATTATTTCTATAGTTATATCTCAGTGATACATCATCCGATCTGAACCAGATTTATTGTGCATCATCAGTGAGCCCTTGTGGACACATTGATATGGTGGGCTAACATTTGACTCAAGTGCGCCCCCTACATTACTTCTATAGTTATATCTCAGTGATACATCATCCGATCTGAACCAGATTTATTGTGCATCATCAGTGAGCCCTTGTGGACACATTGATATGGTGGGCTAACATTTGACTCAAGTGCGCCCCCTACATTATGTCTATAGTTATATCTCAGTGATACATCATCCGATCTGAACCAGATTTATTGTGCTTTATCAGTGAACACTTCGACACACATTGATAATGGTATGTAAAGTTTTACTCCATAGCGCCCCCTATATTATTACTACAGTTATATCTTAGTGATACATTATCCGATCTGCACGAGATTTATTGTTCATCATCAGTGAGCCCTTGTGGACACATTGATATTGTGGTTTAACATTTGACTCAAGTGCGCCCCCTACATTATTTATATGGTGATATCTCAGTGATACATCATCCGATCTGAACCAGATTTATTGTGATTCATCAGTGAACACTTCTATACACATTGATAATGTTATGTAAATTTTTACTCCATAGCGCCCCCTATATTATTACTATAGTTATATCTTAGTGATACATTATCCGATCTGCACGAGTTTTATTATGCTTTATCAGTGAAAACTTCGACACACATTGATAATGTTATGTACATTTTTACTCCATAGCGCCCCCTATATTATTACTACAGTTATATCTTAGTGATACATTATCCGATCTGCACGAGATTTATTATGATTCATCAGTGAACACTTCTACACACATTGATAATGGTATGTAAATTTTTACTCCATAGCGCCCCCTGTATTATTACTACAGTTATATCTTAGTGATACATTATCCGATCTACACGAGATTTATTGTGCTTTATCAGTGAACACTTCGACACACATTGATAATGGTATGTAAATTTTTACTCCATAGCGCCCCCTATATTATTACTACAGTTATATCTTAGTGATACATTATCCGATCTGCACGAGATTTATTGTGATTCATCAGTGAACACTTCTACACACATTGATAATGGTATGTAAATTTTTACTCCATAGCGCCCCCTATATTATTACTACAGTTATATCTTAGTGATACATTATCCGATCTGCACGAGATTTATTATGCTTTATCAGTGAACACTTCGACACACATTGATAATGGTATGTAAATTTTTACTCCATAGCGCCCCCTATATTATTACTACAGTTATATCTTAGTGATACATTATCCAATCTGCACGAGATTTATTGTGATTCATCAGTGAACACTTCTACACACATTGATAATGGTATGTATATTTTTACTCCATAGCGCCCCCTATATTATTATTACAGTTATATCTCAGTGATACATTATCCGATCTGCACGAGATTTATTGTGCTTCATCAGTGAGACCTTGTCGACACATTGATATTGTGGTTTAACATATGACTCAAGAGCGCCCCCTAGATTATTCAAACTGTTATATCTCAGTGAGATATCATCCGATCTGAACCAGATTTATTGTGCGTTTGCACACCTGGTGCGGGATAGACATGAGAGACTTCGAAATGGTGAACGAGCGGACGAGCTGGATTTTGCGCGGTCGCCTCAATAAGGCCAGAGCGGCGCTAAGCTGCGAGGGCCTCAATGCTGCTTGCAGCTTTAATTATTATTATTTTTATTCTTCCCCCAAAGAAGTGGCCTTTTGGAGGCTTTATCATATACGAAAACTCACCAAATTTGGCGGACTCGTCAGGACTGGTGAAAAATTACGTATTTTGGGGGCGTGGCAAAAATCGCCACAGAAACGGCTCAAGAGCGCCCCCTAGAAATTTTCAAAATACCCTCCGCATTGACCTTAGTTTGACGTAGAATCATGAAATTTGGTACACTTGTCCAACTCACCAAGATGCACAGAAAACCCTCTGGCACCAACGTTGTACGATAAATGGTAAGGCGGCCATTTTGGAACGATGACCAAATTTTCACCCCTTTTTGGCCGTTTACAGCCTCCGCATTTGAACGAACTCCTCCTATGAATTTCGCTCGATTTGGTTCAAACTTGGCCAGTTTCTTCATAAGGCACGGGGGAACAAACGATATCAAAATTGTGCGTTTTCATGAATGCTGAAGGGGCGGGGCCAGACGTCAAAGTTGGACATCTCGCCATGAAAAACGAAACGCTTACAGCTCTTACACGAAAAAAGTCTAATACATCAAACCTTCAGTTATTGACCCACATCCGGTCCCCCGCAAAACTGTATGGTCAAATCATGACATCACTTAAGCCACGCCCCCTGACAACAGGAAGTGTAAAGTTTTACGTTGAACGGTCCATATCGGACCCCTGTTACCTAATCAGCGTGGCATTGTGTCCAGTGACCGAAGACATGTTGGTGTAACAAGCATTCCAATACTGTTCGTTTTTGGTGGAGCATGTGGGCGTGGCGACGTGGCGAAGTAAGACATAACGCCATCACCATACGTTTGGTTCTAAAATCCACAGATTTGATCCGAGGAGTACCAAAATCAGTATGATCGATCATTGCCCACCCCTTGAACAGGTGTTTATGCTAATTAGCAAATCGCTACAGAAACGGCTCAAGAGCGCCCCCTAGAAATATTCAAAATACCCTCCGCATTGACCTTAGTTTGACGTAGAATCATGAAATTTGGTACACTTGTCCAACTCACCAAGATGCACAGAAAACCCTCTGGCACCAATGTTGTACGATAAATGGTAAGGCGGCCATTTTGGAACGATGACCAAATTTTCACCCCTTTTTGGCCGTTTACAGCCTCTGCATTTCAACGAACTCCTCCTAGGGATTTCGCTCGATTTGATTCAAACTTGGCCAGTTTCTTTATAAGGCACGGGGGAACAAATGTTATCAAAACTGTGCGTTTTCATGCATGCTGAAGGGGCGGGGCCAGACCTCAAAGTTGGACATCTCGCCATGAAAAACGAAACGCTTACAGCTCTTACACGAAAACTGTCTAATACATCAAACCTTCAGTGATTGACCCACATCCGGTCCCCTGCAAAACTGTATGGTCAAATCATGACATCACTTAAGCCACGCCCCCTGACAACAGGAAGTGTAAAGTTTTACGTTGAACGGTCCATATCGGATCCCTGTTACCTAATCAGCGTGACATTGTATCCAGTCACCGAAGACATGTTGGTGTAACAAGCTTTCCAGCACTGTTCGTTTTGGGTGGAGCAAGTGGGCGTGGTGACGTGGCGAAGTAAGACGTAACGCCGTCACCATACGTTTGGTTCTAAACTCCACAGATTTGATCTGAGGAGTACCAAAATCATTATGATCGATCATTACCCACCCCTTGAAAAGGTGTTTATGTTAATTAGCAAATAGCCTCCATAGCGCCCCCTAGATTATTCAAACTGTTGTATCTCAGTGATACATCATCCGATCTGAACCAGATTTATTGTGCATCATCAGTGAGCCCTTGTGGACACATTGATATGGTGGGCTAACATTTGACTCAAGTGCGCCCCCTACATTATTTCTATAGTTATATCTCAGTGATACATCATCCGATCTGCACGAGATTTATTATGCTTTATCAGTGAACACTTCGACACACATTGATAATGTTATGTAATTTTTTACTCCATAGCGCCCCCTATATTATTACTACAGTTATATCTTAGTGATACATTATCCAATCTGCACGAGATTTATTATGATTCATCAGTGAACGCTTCTACACACATTCATAATGGTATGTAAATTTTTACTCCATAGCGCCCCCTGTATTATTACTACAGTTATATCTTAGTGATACATTATCCGATCTGCACGAGATTTATTGTGCTTTATCAGTGAACACTTCGACACACATTGATAATGGTATGTAAATTTTTACTCCATAGCGCCCCCTATATTATTACTACAGTTATATCTTAGTGATACATTATCCGATCTGCACGAGATTTAATGTGATTCATTAGTGAACACTTCTATACACATTGATAATGGTATGTAAATTTTTACTCCATAGCGCCCCCTATATTATTACTACAGTTATATCTTAGTGATACATTATCCGATCTGCACGAGATTTATTATGATTCATCAGTGAACACTTCTACACACATTCATAATGGTATGTAAATTTTTACTCCATAGCGCCCCCTATATTATTACTACAGTTATATCTTAGTGATACATTATCCGATCTGCACGAGATTTAATGTGATTCATCAGTGAACACTTCTATACACATTGATAATGTTATGTAATTTTTTACTCCATAGCGCCCCCTATATTATTACTACAGTTATATCTTAGTGATACATTATCCGATCTGCACGAGATTTATTATGATTCATCAGTGAACACTTCTACACACATTCATAATGATATGTAAATTTTTACTCCATAGCGCCCCCTGTATTATTACTACAGTTATATCTTAGTGATACATTATCCGATCTGCACGAGATTTATTGTGCTTTATCAGTGAACACTTCGACACACATTGATAATGGTATGTAAATTTTTACTCCATAGCGCCCCCTATATTATTAAAACAGTTATATCTCAGTGATACATCATCCGATCTGAACCAGATTTATTGTGCATCATCAGTGAGCCCTTGTGGACACATTGATATGGTGGGCTAACATTTGACTCAAGTGCGCCCCCTACATTATTTCTATAGTTATATCTCAGTGATACATCATCCGATCTGAACCAGATTTATTGTGCATCATCAGTGAGCCCTTGTGGACACATTGATATGGTGGGCTAACATATGACTCCAGAGCGCCCCCTAGATTATTCAAACTGTTATATCTCAGTGATACATCATCCGATCTGAACCATATTTATTTATCATCATCAGTGAGCCCTTGTGGACACATTGATATGGTGGGCTAACATTTGACTCAAGTGCGCCCCCTACATTACTTCTATAGTTATATCTAAGTGATACATCATCCGATCTGAACCAGATTTATTGTGTATCATCAGTGAGACCTTGTGGACACATTGATATTATGGTTCAACATATGACTCCAGAGCGCCCCCTAGATTATTCAAACTGTTATATCTCAGTGAGACATCATCCGATCTGAACCAGATTTATTGTGATTCATCAGTGAACACTTCTACACACATTGATAATGTTATGTAAATTTTTACTCCATAGCGCCCCCTATATTATTACTACAGTTATATCTTAGTGATACATTATCCGATCTGCACGAGATTTATTATGCTTTATCAGTGAACACTTCGACACACATTGATAATGTTATGTAAATTTTTACTCCATAGCGCCCCCTATATTATTACTACAGTTATATCTCAGTGATACATCATCCGATCTGAACCAGATTTATTGTGCATCATCAGTGAGCCCTTGTGGACACATTGATATGGTGGGCTAACATTTGACTCAAGTGCGCCCCCTACATTATTTCTATAGTTATATCTCAGTGATACATCATCCGATCTGAACCAGATTTATTGTGCATCATCAGTGAGCCCTTGTGGACACATTGATATGGTGGGCTAACATTTGACTCAAGTGCGCCCCCTACATTATTTCTATAGTTATATCTCAGTGATACATCATCCGATCTGAACCAGATTTATTGTGCATCATCAGTGAGCCCTTGTGGACACATTGATATGGTGGGCTAACATATGACTCCAGAGCGCCCCCTAGATTATTCAAACTGTTATATCTCAGTGATACATCATCCGATCTGAACCAGATTTATTGTGCATCATCAGTGAGCCCTTGTGGACACATTGATATGGTGGGCTAACATTTGACTCAAGTGCGCCCCCTACATTACTTCTATAGTTATATCTCAGTGATACATCATCTGATCTGAACCAGATTTATTGTGTATCATCAGTGAGACCTTGTGGACACATTGATATTGTGGTTTAACATGTGACTCTAGAGCGCCCCCTAGATTATTCAAACTGTTATATCTCAGTGAGACATCATCTGATCTGAACCAGATTTATTGTGCGTGTACACCCCTGGTGCGGAGTAGACAAGAGAGACTTCGAAATGGCGACCGAGCGGACGAGCTGGAGCTCGCGCAGTCGCCTCATTAAGGTCCGAGCGGCGCTAAGCTGCGAGGGCCTCAATGCTGCTTGCAGCTTTAAAGCTGCAAGCAGCATTGAGGCCCGAAGCAGCTTAGCGCCGCTCGGACCTTATTGAGGCGACCGCGCGAGCTCCAGCTCGTCCGCTCGGTCGCCATTTCGAAGTCTCTCGTGTCTACTCCGCACCAGGGGTGCACACGCACAATAAATCTGGTTCAGATCGGATGATGTCTCACTGAGATATAACAGTTTGAATAATCTAGGGGGCGCTCTGGAGTCACATGTTAAACCACAATATCAATGTGTCCACAAGGTCTCACTGATGATACACAATAAATCTGGTTCAGATCGGATGATGTCTCACTGAGATATAACAGTTTGAGTAATCTAGGGGGCGCTCTGGAGTCATATGTTAAACCACAATATCAATGTGTCCACAATGTCTCACTGATGATACACAATAAATCTGGTTCAGATCGGATGATGTATCACTGAGATATAACTGTAGTAATAATATAGGGGGCGCTATGGAGTAAAAATTTACATACCATTATCAATGTGTGTCGACGTGTTCACTGATAAAGCACAATAAATCTCGTACAGATCGGATAATGTATCACTGAGATATAACTGTAGTAATAATATAGGGGGCGCTATGGAGTAAAAATTTACATACCATTATCAATGTGTGTAGAAGTGTTCACTGATGAATCACAATAAATCTCGTGCAGATCGGATAATGTATCACTAAGATATAACTGTAGTAATAATATAGGGGGCGCTATGGAGTAAAAATTTACATACCATTATCAATGTGTGTCGAAGTGTTCACTGATAAAGCACAATAAATCTTGTGCAGATCGGATAATGTATCACTAAGATATAACTGTAGTAATAATACAGGGGGCGCTATGGAGTAAAAATTTACATACCATTATCAATGTGTGTAGAAGTGTTCACTGATGAATCACAATAAATCTCGTGCAGATCGGATAATGTATCACTAAGATATAACTGTAGTAATAATATAGGGGGCGCTATAGAGTAAAAATTTACATAACATTATCAATGTGTGTCGAAGTGTTCACTGATAAAGCACAATAAATCTCGTGCAGATCGGATAATGTATCACTGAGATATAACTGTAGTAATAATATAGGGGGCGCTATGGAGTAAAAATTTACATAACATTATCAATGTGTGTCAAAGTGTTCACTGATGATGCACAATAAATCTGGTTCAGATCGGATGATGTATCACTGAGATATAACTATAGAAGTAATGTAGGGGGCGCACTTGAGTCAAATGTTTGCCCACCATATCAATGTGTCCACAAGGGCTCACTGATGATGCACAATAAATCTGGTTCAGATCGGATGATGTATCACTGAGATATAACTATAGAAATAATGTAGGGGGCGCACTTGAGTCAAATGTTAGCCCACCATATCAATGTGTCCACAAGGGCTCACTGATGATGCACAATAAATCTGGTTCAGATCGGATGATGTATCACTGAGATACAACAGTTTGAATAATCTAGGGGGCGCTATGGAGGCTATTTGCTAATTAGCATAAACACCTGTTCAAGGGGTGGGTAATGATCGATCATAATGATTTTGGTACTCCTCAGATCAAATCTGTGGAGTTTAGAACCAAACGTATGGTGACGGCGTTACGTCTTACTTCGCCACGTCACCACGCCCACTTGCTCCACCCAAAACGAACAGTGCTGGAAAGCTTGTTACACCAACATGTCTTCGGTGACTGGATACAATGTCACGCTGATTAGGTAACAGGGGTCCGATATGGACCGTTCAACGTAAAACTTTACACTTCCTGTTGTCAGGGGGCGTGGCTTAAGTGATGTCATGATTTGACCATACAGTTTTGCAGGGGACCGGATGTGGGTCAATCACTGAAGGTTTGATGTATTAGACAGTTTTCGTGTAAGAGCTGTAAGCGTTTCGTTTTTCATGGCGAGATGTCCAACTTTGAGGTCTGGCCCCGCCCCTTCAGCATGCATGAAAACGCACAGTTTTGATAACATTTGTTCCCCCGTGCCTTATAAAGAAACTGGCCAAGTTTGAATCAAATCGAGCGAAATCCCTAGGAGGAGTTCGTTGAAATGCAGAGGCTGTAAACGGCCAAAAAGGGGTGAAAATTTGGTCATCGTTCCAAAATGGCCGCCTTACCATTTATCGTACAACATTGGTGCCAGAGGGTTTTCTGTGCATCTTGGTGAGTTGGACAAGTGTACCAAATTTCATGATTCTACGTCAAACTAAGGTCAATGCGGAGGGTATTTTGAATATTTCTAGGGGGCGCTCTTGAGCCGTTTCTGTAGCGATTTGCTAATTAGCATAAACACCTGTTCAAGGGGTGGGCAATGATCGATCATACTGATTTTGGTACTCCTCGGATCAAATCTGTGGATTTTAGAACCAAACGTATGGTGATGGCGTTATGTCTTACTTCGCCACGTCGCCACGCCCACATGCTCCACCAAAAACGAACAGTATTGGAATGCTTGTTACACCAACATGTCTTCGGTCACTGGACACAATGCCACGCTGATTAGGTAACAGGGGTCCGATATGGACCGTTCAACGTAAAACTTTACACTTCCTGTTGTCAGGGGGCGTGGCTTAAGTGATGTCATGATTTGACCATACAGTTTTGCGGGGGACCGGATGTGGGTCAATAACTGAAGGTTTGATGTATTAGACTTTTTTCGTGTAAGAGCTGTAAGCGTTTCGTTTTTCATGGCGAGATGTCCAACTTTGACGTCTGGCCCCGCCCCTTCAGCATTCATGAAAACGCACAATTTTGATATCGTTTGTTCCCCCGTGCCTTATGAAGAAACTGGCCAAGTTTGAACCAAATCGAGCGAAATTCATAGGAGGAGTTCGTTCAAATGCGGAGGCTGTAAACGGCCAAAAAGGGGTGAAAATTTGGTCATCGTTCCAAAATGGCCGCCTTACCATTTATTGTACAACATTGGTGCCAGAGGGTTTTCTGTGCATCTTGGTGAGTTGGACAAGTGTACCAAATTTCATGATTCTACGTCAAACTAAGGTCAATGCGGAGGGTATTTTGAAAATTTCTAGGGGGCGCTCTTGAGCCGTTTCTGTGGCGATTTTTGCCACGCCCCCAAAATACGTAATTTTTCACCAGTCCTGACGAGTCCGCCAAATTTGGTGAGTTTTCGTATATGATAAAGCCTCCAAAAGGCCACTTCTTTGGGGGGAAGAAAAATAAAAAAAATAATAATAATAATAATAATAAACACTACAATTACAATAGGTCCTTGCAGCGCTTCGCTGCTTCGGGCCTAATAAGAAACAGTACAATTACAATAGGTCCTTGCAGCGCTTCGCTGCTTCGGGCCTAAAAATAGGGAGTGGACTGTGTTGATTTCCCATAATGCTTAGCAGTATTTTTGTGTTCTGGGCTGCACCATGAGTCAGAAGGACGTCTGTGGTGACCAAGACCTGCCTCTTGTATGCTATTGCTTTTGTTATTACCTGTAGTGAGGCTCAGAGTGTCTTTCCTGGGTTTACCTCACACAATGTTAAGACAGACGTCACAGAGTATGGTGCAATATACGTTTTCTCTGACATACATCAAGTATCGTAAATATTGGCAGGTTGGGTCGGAAAATCCGATATGTAAATAATGCTGGTATCGAATGCCGATACTGGATAGTATATAACAAGTGCATTTGGAGTATAAAGAAAAGTATACATACTAGTGGTATACTTTAAGTATACTTCAATAAACTAAAATATGGACTTGAAGTACACAATAAGTACATTGGAAGACTAATAAAAAGTGTACTACTAGTATACTTAAAGTATACTTTTTATAAACTAGAATTGTCCCAATTTAGTGCAATAAAGTATACTTATAGTATACTACAAGTACACATTGAGAAGTATACTTTATGTACTTATACTTGTACTCACGTATACTAGATAAAGTATACTTCAAGTATACTTCTTTTTGCTAAGGGAAGTGCCACTTCAGCCAGAGTTTTAAAGTCAGGAAACATTTCTCCAGCTGAACTAATCTAGCCTGGCCCTCGCCTTCCTGCACAGCTCCGCTCAATTCTCATTTCCCTTCACTGCACAGTCTGGGATTTGTCCCATAGACAAGGATTTCTCCGGTAGATTTTTGTTCGGACCAATCAGAGAACAGAAGGGGCGGAGTTTTTGGCCCCTAACCCACGCCCCCACCTGTCCCAGCGCAGCCAGCGAGCAGCCGCATGTTCTCATTCAAAGCGATGCAAAGCGATGCAGAACTGTTTTATATGTGACACAAATTTATTAATTTCCCCTTCTTAATCCCTTATCTGGAGTTTTCTTTTGTTTTTTTCCCAAAAGTCAAGTAATCGCTCCCTCCTCCCTCCTCCTTCTCCTCCACCCTCCGTTGAGTGAAATGAACAAGGAGGAAATGGCTGAGGTTGTCACGAGAATTAAACTCGGGTTTTACGTTGCTGACCGAGTCCCATCAGATTTTCTGGTCTTTTGGTGAGCTGGACCAGCGATCCATGGTTTTATTTTATTTTATTAAAATGTTTTATTAACATATAAACACAGAATTTGCGCAGCGAGAGAAAAGCTGCAGGAGGCGGAGCAGTTGTCAGTCAAGTTCACCAGAGCACGGGGGGTGGCTCTGAGGGGAGGGAGCAGAATGCTTTCCCTGTTCAAAATATCCAATGGTTTTGTTCCTCAGCAGAGGCCAACGCCTCCAGCAAGAATCGTTTCTCTATGGAAAAAGTCCAGACCCTTGTCTGAAGCGAAGTGAAGGACAGGGTCTGTTTTTAACCAGGCTAGAACTAATCAGAAGTTGGCAAGACTTTCTGAAAGAGGGGTTTCTAAATCCCACAAGCAGTTGCTTTAGCGGGAGGAAATCCCGCAACATGCGCTCCCGCAGTACCAGTGGTTCAGTTGAGCCAATTTGTAACCCGTAGAAGTCACAGACGTGCTCCAGAGACTCCTGTCCTTCTAGTCCATGTGTGCGTCATCAGCACGTTTCTCCAACGCTCTCTACAGGGAGATGGTGGGCGCATGCGTGTGACATCATCAGCGATACTAGAGTGTCTTAAAGAGACATTGTACAATTACGGTTGTTACAGCATGCTTTAGCTCCTGTGGGCGCGCGCGTGTTTGTAAATATATATACATAAATATATACTAATTGGTGTGTGTCTGTGTGTGTGTTGGGGGCAATGAGCAAAGTGCAGAGACGCACGGTTTGCGTGTGCGCGCGCTCAGACGAGTTTCTCTTCAAAACTATCCATGTCAAAGCAAAAACAAAAAACGCCCACAAACTTCGAACCAATCACACGCTGTGAGCCGCATCCACCGCGTCTCGGAGTTCTGACTGGGGGCAATGTACAAGACAGCTGTCACCGGGGGATCGCAGCGGGAGTGCAGACGGAAGTTGCGCAACTTTTTTTCACTCAACGAGGGGTAAAAGACGTAAGACAAGAAGTATAAACCAGCTTCTTGAGCTCTTCCAGAGTGGCCACAGTCATGCTCACAACAGGTGAGGTGGAGGAGATGTTCATGTCTTCTGTTTGGAAGATGAGGTTCATGCGGTTCACCGTGGCTAAAACGTCAGTCAGCAAGTGAGTCAGAACAGGGAACATGTATGTTTGAAGACGCTTTCTGATGCCCCTAAGCTACCGGGTAGTTTTTCCACACCTAGAGAGTAGAGATTGGATGTTAATCTGTCAAACGACAGACAGTGTTTTGATTTATCTGTCATCACGTAAAACAACCAGTCAAATACAGAAAATATTCTGTTAACGCAATCTCTGATATATATATATA
>JBBPBX010049351.1:0-25390 GCA_038048925.1 Garcialebias charrua
AATCAGAGTCAGTATATTATTAAAGCCAATTATTAAAGGTTTTCTACCTGTGGGATCCAGTACATGTATTGATCTTTTTCTCTGATCCCACAGAATCTGAGAAGGTCTCAAAATAAACTCTACTGACCCGAAAAGAATACAAAAAAATCCAGCTAAATTTACAAAAATATTGTACATAATTTATTATATATGATGATTTAATATTGAAGTTCTTTAGGCAGAATATGTATGTTAGAAGCTGACCTGTTGAGAAAAACGAGCCATTATTCTTTCAGGATCGTGTGACAAAATGGCCAACGTTAAATGGAATACAGTAGTTTCCTGCACTGAGGATCATAATAAATACTCAAGGCAACAATTTCAATACTTTTATAATGCTCAGATATGCAGTTTGTTTGTTTTTGTGAAAAGTCAAGTGTACAAAATGGTTTTCCATGCGTTTTAATTTAGTTTGTCTTTTCTTTAAAACTTTTTTGTTTGTGTTTGTAGACAAATTTATGTGCAAATAAAATGTAATTACATGGTTGGCTATGGGAAAAATAAAATTAACTTTGTCCATTTTTAGCTTAAATAGTTTTTAAGATAATAGTGATAATTTCTTAAAGATATTGTGCTCTTAAATAACTTTTTTTGATAGTTTTTTTCCCCTTGAACCTTTAAAGAAATAATTCACACAAGACAACAGAGTGACATTTTGAACGGCTCTTTGCAAAGAGGAAAATTCCCCCGTGACCAAGATCAGAATGAACTCCAGCTTGCTGAAGCTTGAGTCCGTATTTTATTCAGGCAAGTAACAGTCAAAACAGAAATCAGCAAGGCCAAACACACCAGTTTCATCTCATCACATTTTCTCAGTATAAAGCTGGGTTGAACATTGCGGGTTTATCTGTTCTTAGAAAACTAGTGAATTTATCGAGCAGGCATGAACAGTTTCTGACAATCAGCTTGTGCACCGATTAAAAACGGGGACAGGGTCACAGTAAACTCTGTGAAACTCAAGACACTTGATGAACTCACAGTAAGGTTTAAAATGATAAAACATGAAGAAATTCAAACACCTTTAACATTTTTGTTTCTAATTTTAAATAATTTGTCGTTACACTGAAAAATCAAATACATTTTAAGATTTTCTTGGAAAAGGTATTTCTTGATTGATATTTCAATAATAAGTAGCTGTTTACCAATATTACTCAAATCAAAATCCGAACCAGCATCAGCGATGAGACTCCAGTATTAGTAAGGTTCCAACACTGCCATAGTTAAGGTCGAATCCAACATTTTAAAGATGATAAAAACTTTGCTTCTCTCTTTAAAGAGCAAACCCATTAACAAACTTACTCTGCTCATTTATTTATTTATCAAATGTACTGCCCAGGTCTACTTCAATGACCACGTGGGTTATGACAGTGTGACATGGAGGGGCGTGATTGGGAGGAACGGCCTGGCCTCTCTGATCTGAACCCAAGCGGTATTCTGAGTAGTTGGACTTCGGTGCTAGTCATAGTTTGTCCATCACGAACACAATGTTTGAACATAAGGGTGTTCATAAGTGCACTTGGCACCAAGACGCCCTAGGTCATAGAACAATGATTGATTTCACAGTCATGTCATCTGATTTGCAGCAATTTACTTTGGATACTCGGGTGAAGAGAGGAGCTGAGCTGTCAACTGATCACCACCTGGTAGTGAGTTGGATCAGATGGTGGGGGAAGATGCCGGACAGACCCGGTAGACCCAAACGTGTAGTGAAGGTTTGCTGGGAACGCCTGGGAGAAGAACCCGTCAGAGAGATCTTCAACTCACACCTCCAAGAGAGCTTTAACCGCATCCCAGCTGAGGTGGGGGACATCGAGTCCGAGTGGGCCATGTTCTGTGCCTTGCTTGTGGAGGTAGCTGCCTTAAGCTGTGGCGGCAAGGTTGTCAGTGCTTCTTGCGGTGGCCATCCACGAACTCGGTGGTGGACACCCCAGGTTATGGAGGCTGTCAAGCTGAAGAAGGAGTCCTATTGGGCCTTGTTGGCCACTGGGACTCAGCTGAGGAGTACCGGAGGACCAAGCGGTCCGCAGCCTTGGCTGTTGCTGAGGCAAAAGCTTGGATGTGAGAGGAGTTTGGTGAAACCTTGGATAGAGACTCTCGGTTGGCTTCGAGGAAATTCTGGCAAACCTTCAGGTGGCTGAGGAGGGGAAAGCAGCATTTTACTAACACTGTGTTCAGTGAAGGTGGGGTGCTGTTGACCTCAACCAGTGATGTCGTCGGGAGGTGGAAGGAATACTTTTCGGACCTTCTCAATCCCACCAGCACATCTTCCATGGAGGAAGCTGAGTCTGGGGACTTTGGGGTTGATCCGTCCATAACCGTGGCTGAAGTCGCCGAGGTAGTTAAAAAGCTCTGAGGTTGCAGGGCTCCAGGAGTGGATGAGATTCACCCAGATTTCCTTAAGGCTCTGGATGTTGTGGGGCTGTCTTTGCTGACACGCCTTTGCAATGTTGCGTGGACATCAGGGGCAGTGCCACTGGATTGACAGACTGGGGTGGTGGTTCACCTCTTAAAAAAGGAGGACCAGAGGGTGTGCTCAAATTATAGGAGCATCACTCTCCTTAGCCTCTCTGGTAAGGTCTATTCAGGGGTACTGGAGAAGCGAGTCCGATCATTGGTCGAACCTCAGATCCAGGAGGAACCATGCAGGTTCCGTCCTGGCCGTGGAACACTGGATCAGCTCTTTACCCTCACTAAGGTCCTCAAGGGGCCATGGGAGTTTGCCCATCCAGTCTCAGTCTTCCCCCTAACATTATACAAGCGGGGTGCCACACTCCGTCAACTGAACTGAGCACACCGCCTACCAAACCAAACCCCCACAGCACTGACATAGTGCTAAGCTAGTGGTGCGCAATACAGATGCTATAGCTAAAAAGCTACAGGTACCTCTTCCCTCATGCTGAACGCCTGTACCGGTCCGCTGTGATGAAGACAGAGCTGAGTTGGAAGGCAAAGCTCTCTGTTTACATGTCGAACTATGTTCCTACCTTCACCTATGGTCATGAGCTCTGGGTAGTGACCGAAAGAATAAGATCGCAGATACAGGCGGTTGAAATGAGTTTCCTCCACAAGGTAGCTGGACTTTCCCTTAGAGATAGGGTGAGAAGTTCAGTTTACCGGAAGAGACTCGGAGTAGAACTGCTGCTCCTCCACGTCAAGAGGAGCCAGTTGAGGTGGTTCGGGCATCTGGTAAGGATGCTCCCTGGGCACCTCTCTAGGGAGTTGCTTCGGGCATGTCCAACTGGGAGAAGACCTGGGGAAGACCCAGGACATGCTGGAAAGACTTTATTGGCCTGGGAACGCCTTGGAATCCTCCCAGAAGAGCTGGAAGAGAGGTGGCTGTGGAAAGAGATGTTTGGGCCTCCCTGCTCAAGCTGCTGCCCCCACGACCCGATTTTGGAATAAGCGGAAGATAATGGATAGATGAATGGAAAGATAATGGATAGATGAATGGAAATGCACTTACTGCTTTCATCCAGTGCGACTGCTGTTACTGCATCAGGAGATAACCTAAAGCTGGATACATTATACTGATGGATATGAGGATGCAATATATGTTTGCATTTGCTTAAAGCTGCAGTCTGCAGTTCTGTAGTGCAGTCTGTAAGTTGTCTAAAATATATTTTTAACATATTTCTTCACTCTGTCACTATCTCCTGACAGACTGATGTTAGACAAAGTAATCTCTGAAAAAAACTATAGTCCCCTTGCTTCTCTAAAAGCATTTCTAAAAAGCCACAGTGACCCGCCGTTAACCAGCCAATAAAAACAGAGTTTTTAACCAGCCAATAAAAACAGAGCTTCTCACTTCTCACGCTCCTAACCCACGCCCCCGTCCCAGCCCCGCGGCCGCGCAGGTTCTCGTTGAAATAATTGCAAAGCGATGCAAAACTGTTTTGTATGTGACACAAATGTATTAAATTCCCCTTCTTCATCCCTGATCTGGACTTTTCTTTTGTTTTTTTGCCAAAAGTCAAGTGATCGCTTCCTCCTCCGCTGAGTCATGACAGAAACATTGAGGAAATGAATGAATTTGTCACGAGCGAATTAAACTCATGTCCAACGTGGCTGCGCGCGGCTCTGCAGATTTCATGGTGTTCTGGTGTGCTGGACCAGCGCTCCCTGTTTTTATTTTATTTTTTAGAATGTTTTATTAACATATAATCACAGAACTTCGCAGCGGCTGACAGGACATGCAGTGGAGGCGGAGCATTCGGAAGCAGAGCTGAATTTCACCAAGAGCAAAAGGGAGCAGAGCCATATATGGCTCTAAGGGGGAGGGACCAGAAACGTGTCTCTGTTCAAAATTTTCCTAAGTTCTAGCGTGTTCCAGAAATTACATATTGCACCTTTAAATAATCATAATATATGGTCTATACAGCAAGGGTGTCAAACCCACTTACAAAAGAGGGCCAAAATGAAAACGTTTTTCAAACTAAGGGCCAGTTTCATAATCTACATTAACTCAAGTTAAGATACCCAACATCTTCTCTTGGTTGCAGGTTAAGGTTCCTCAACAAAAGTTTGATTGATCTCATTTGATGTTCTCTGTTGCACTTTTGACTTCATAATCAAAGATTACTGAAAAAATTAAAGTGATAAAAGTATTTTAAATTTAAAATAACATCTTGGGGGCCAGATAAGATGTCAACGAGGGCAACATTTGGCCGCCGGGCCTCGAGTTTGACACATATGGTCTATAGTGTTATCTGAGTTCATGTGTCCTATGGCATTACAGTACAATGAAGAACCAAGAAGAAGAAAAAGAAACACCTTTTTGCATCTCACTTCAGTTCATTGCTCCCTTCTATCTAGAGAGCTGCTCTGTACTCTTGATAATTTATTTTTTATTCTGCTTCCTATGAAGAAGAACTCAGCTTCCTGCCTGGCTGGCGTGTAAAGTCATTTTTTATTTAGCTCATGTGTGAGTCTAAGAAGCTCAGGTATACTGTAAAATGCCCGAGTTCAGTCATAATATTGATGGTTCTGGAAAGCAATCTGTAATTCATGAGTGTTTGACACATCTCACAACCTGACAAAGATCCTTCAGGGATCAAACTGTGTTGATGTATTACATCCCATCGGTTGGCACTGAGCTTTACTTGAGCTTAAAAATCAACCAGGCTTGACAGAACTGTGAACACCCCTGACGCTAACAATATGTTGTAGTAGATGCTTTTCTGGTGCAACTGCATGACATATTTGCCTTACACTTGCAGTTTTACTGCTTTCAGAGCTTGATGCAAAGCCATTCCAACCTTGCATCTAACTTTTTGGAAAAGAAACCATCTCTACAAAATGATGTAATGATGAGCTTCTTACCTCGGATTCGTCTGTGGCTTCCGCATTTGGCTTCATTCCCTGAAACAAGAAACACACTGAGCTCCGTGCATAATAAGTTGCACATTTTGAAGCTAATAACACTTATTAAAGCTAATTTAAGAATGATTTCTTGATATCGATAGTTATAAACCTAAAGTAACACGTTTAACGAGTGGTTTCCGCGCCACAAAGGTGTCTGATAACACACTTAGTAAAATCTGAATTTTACCAGACATTATTTTATGATAGAGCAATAACATTAGCTAGCTAGCTTTAGTATCAAAGCTTACCTGCTCTTCCACTTCCGCCATTTTTATAGTAAACAGCGCTACATCCGATGGTTATTAAATCCCACTATGTTAAACTCATTTTAATCTTCGGTTAAAAATCGCTTCCAGTTAAAAGCAGCCACAAGATATCACAACAAAGTCGTGTTTTTGTCGAAGCTTCCTTCTTGTCACATGACCGGGTCCAGACCGTGAAGCATTATGGGTATTAGAGTCTTTTGGTTGAAGAGACGATGAGTCTGTCGAAAGACAGCCAGGTAAACGCTGCTTTGTGTGTTTAATTAAATGTATCTCAGTTTACGCACATTTAAAAGTACTGTTGAAGTTAATTTTTAGGTATCTTACAGTTGGCTTGTTTGTATTTAGTAAACGACTTTTTTTCTGTTGTCCGTGCAGTTACGCTAGGTGTGTCATGGATGTGTGAGTAACGTCAAATAATGTCGTTATAGAATTTAAATTGGTCTAACTTTTCAAATTGTACGGTTTCTTAGTATAATGAATGTTGAGAACAACAGGTTTGAAGCTTTTTTTGTGTGTGTGTGTTTGTGATTTTATTTTATTAACTTTTCCTGTTGAGAAGTAAAGTTACACAACCTGTTAATTGACAGACACTAGGGGTTTCCCAGGAAAGTACCCAGGGGCTCAATCAATCAAGGGCTCTGTCTGAAAATCATCAGCATCACAGATGGGCTACTCAAAAATACAATTAATAGGCTAAATGATAAAGAGACCAACATAAAATGAATAATATTTTACTCCACAGACTACTTTCTATTTCTTAACATTACTTTTCTTTAAATACAG
This sequence comes from Garcialebias charrua, assembly GCA_038048925.1. NCBI lineage: Eukaryota > Metazoa > Chordata > Actinopteri > Cyprinodontiformes > Rivulidae > Garcialebias > Garcialebias charrua. Next base: position 6,450 of record JBBPBX010049351.1, read on the forward strand.
TATGTGGCAAGTAAAAACAAAAATACATTAACCCAGGAGTTATTAGCAAAACTTACAAGTGCTGCTTGTACAGAATGACTTGTTTTATATAATTGACTGAAGTCAAACATTTGGACCAAATTCTTTACACTCATAATTACACAGCACAAGACTTTGGTAAATGTAATTTATTCCCATCATTGAAAAAGGGGTTGGTTGGAGCAGAAAAGATGGAGAGTTGTCAGTTCTCATTGTCATTTAGGTCTTCTAGATTCCAAAATAATTTAGATTTGTAATTACATTGCATTGATACTTAACACTACTTTGTGTGTTTGTAGATATTCCTGAGCTAAATGGACCCTACAGATATTTGTCACTCTGCTGACAGCTACTGTTCAGATGAATGCCAAAGGTAAGATTTGCCTCCTCTTTATTGAGATTGTCTCACACCTCCGTTATTCCTCATCCATCCTCAGGAGAATCCTAATGTACTGATACCAAGGGAGATTTTTTTTTCTCTCTTTACAATCTGCTTAACAATGATTTATTGATTGCTGCTTCCACCCTCACAGAGATTGCCGATCCTTTTTGGGAAATCAGATTTTCACACCTTTCGTGAGTGTGTATGTGGCACAGGTCTCCAGAGGGGATGAGAGGGGAAACTGACTTTGGGGAGCAGCTGTTTGAGTCTCTTCAGTGTCACTCCTCTGCTGCCAATGGTACGTCCAGCAGATAGTTCATGATTCTCTGCCACTCTTTTCATCACTTCATATAGTTTTGAAATATTTATTGGTTGATAAGCTGAGTTTGATTCCATATATGCTCATTCCCTTTCAAAGCATTAAAATCCAGGGTGCACTTTTATTCCATAAGCATGCGGGAGCCCCTCTAAGGCATAAAGCATCTCTAGACAAAAAAGGAAAAATAATAAAAACAACCCTTGCTCGCATAGGAGGAGTCATATTAGTGGACCGAAAGCTTTGATGCTCCAGAATGTCAGCTCTGCAGATCAATCCAGCAAACACACACACACACACACACACACACCTGACCAATCAGAAGTGCCTATCTGTTGTGAACCTGCTGGGCACCACGGTTTACAAGCTTCAAAGAGCTCCTTTTAATACACAGCTTTGATAGCCCTCAGCCTTCACTGACCCACCGACCATCCACTGGGGAGCGTTTTAGCTTTAGTGGAGGAGAGAGCCGCAACTGTTGATCATATTAACAAGCTCAAAACATAAAGCTAAAGTTCTGACTATTTTCACCACTGACTCACTCCACTAATTATTTAAATTACCTACTTAGACAGAAAGAATAAAGCAAATGTATCTCACTGTGTGAATTAAAGAAATGAACATTTGCATGCATAAAAGGCATTTGCCATCTTTTCTAATAGGATTATGAGGAGTTATTAAAATATAGTAGGAGATGCATGGCTCAACAGTTTAGTTAATAACCCTAAGGGGGAGACAAATCATCACCTACCAAGTTATATTAGATGTCGGATCTGAGCGTTAACTTGCAGTAAATTTATAGAAACATATATTTTTGTTTTAGTTATTTGTTGTGTACATACGGTACATGTTTAAATATATTTCTATTTTTCTAATAAATGTTAGGTCATTTTAAATAGTCAAAGCAATTCTGTGCTTTAGAGATGAGGCAGAATAACTTGTAACACCAGCATGTTTGCTTATTTCAACATAGTCACGTTACTTAATGTAGCTTGTCTTTTTTTTTTTTAAATTACTCTGAAAAAAATAATTCAATATTTAATGCATGTTTTTCTGGCTGCTATATCTTATATTTATTTATGTGTTTTTTTTTTGTCCATGCATAGAGCAGATTTTGCCATAAAAAAAACTTACAAGGAATTGTAAATGATTTGATGTCAGTAATTCATTTTAAAGTTGCTGCTAATGCTAAGTCATTCACATCTGACACAGATAATCACTTTTTATTACCTACAGCTTTTTTTTTTCAAAGAATTGTTAATTGAAATTTAAAAATGTGTATTTAGTTATGTCATTACTACCAAACATTCACTTGTTTTTATCTTCTAAAGTAGTTACCGTATGCTTATACCCAAACCAACTTGGGCAGCACGGTGGCACAACTGGTAGAGCTGCTGCCTCTCAGCGAGAAGGTTGCCGGTTCAAATCCCGGTCCGGGGCCTTTCTGGGTGGAGTTTGCATGTTCTCCCCGTGCATGCGTGGGTTTCCTCCGGGTACTCCGGTTTCCTCCCACAGACCAAAAAACATGCTTGTTAGGCTGATTGGTGACTCTAAATTGACCCTAGGTGTGAGTGTGAGAGTGGATGGTTGTTTGGTGTGAGTGAGACAGGTCCCTCTTGTAAATGAGTCCCTGTGACTCAACGAGGCTAGCCTGTATAAATAAAGGTTGAATGAATGAGCCTCCATTTTTAAGTGAAATAAATTTGTACAAAAAGACATGTATACTTTCTCACTTTACTGATCAGTTAACATTTTATTAATCTTAGAACCAAAAGCTTGAATATTAGATTTGGGTAAATTGAGAGCCACTGTGTTTCATGCTACTGGTCAAAGGTTTTCCATAAAGTTCAAAAGTACCATGGAAGCTGTTCTAACTCTGCTCTTGGTATTTATTCTAAGCAGGTTGATGTTGTTCTGCCAGAAAAAGTCAGACAGTTGTCTTAAGACTTACCTCTGAGTAAATTATAATTTTAATCTGGTCCTTTATGCAATGTGAAAAATGTGGCTCTGCATAATCTTAAGTAAATGTAATCTGATTATAAAGACAAGTCAGGAAACAGTTAAAAAACTGATTTTTGTAATAATCCTTTATATTTAAAGTATTCATTTTTATCTTTGAAGTAGCGTTCATTTTAAATGCTAAAAGTAAACTTTCCTTTTAGTTTGTGGAGTTTGTCTGGAGGAGAAACGCCAACAGTCACATGAGTGAAATTTTAGTTTCTGTTTGTAAAATGCAAACATTTGCTTCAACTGCCTGCTAGCTGGGAGAGAACTACACGAGAGCTGTAAATACCAAATGTTTACATCATAAATCACTGTGCATTAAGATTAAAGTTACGATTAATGTTATTTTTTGGTTGGTCACATCCTTCACCCATGCAAAGCCCCTCATCTTGTGGCAGCGCTGTCACGACCACCAGCTCTCAGCATATTTACCTGATGACACTCAGAACTTTGCTAACTGTCCTGCCAATGGCCGTATTAAATGAGTATGAGACATCAAGTTCTTTTTTTTCTTGTATTTGCAGTCTGGGCTGTGGCCACACTATGCGAACAAAGAACAAGAGTTTTTAAACACACATTCAAGCTTATATTTATTGCTTTATAAGAGATTTCAGCTTAAACTTGAAAAAAGTATAGGCTATTCCATTGCATGTGCTTAACTGTATGGATATTTAAAAGCACATGTAATTAACTACATTAGTCTTGAAACCTAATGCAAAGGAAATAACAAATTTGCTGACATGATTGCAAATAGGTAACAATATATATATAGAAATATATATTTTTGGGGGAAACATTATCTGCTGCGTAAGATGGTGAGAGATGAGTTGCCCTCTTATCCTGGAGCCTCAGAGGCCAGGGGAAGATTAGAGCTCTGATCTCATTCCCAGCACTTGTTTGGAGTCTGTCAGGAAGAGAAATGCCAACATTAGAGCAGTACCGCCACACTCCTGATATGATGAAATAAGGAGAAAAGGGAAAAAGATGGAGGGATGGACAGAAAGGACCCTGCCCTTCTCTGAGGTGTCAGGAGCTTGTTTATTCTATTTTTCATTGTAGCTGCTAGGGCAAAGATTCCCATTTTTCCTTTATTCTTCTCCCCCCCCTCCACCTCCTGACAAAAACCACAGCTCTCATTTTTTATAGGTCTTGCAAACTCTCATGCCCCAGTGAAAATTACATTGTGAAACGGTGGAAATTTCAGGGCTGCCTGTGCTCTCCGCTGTCCCTCTGAGCTTTCAAACAGTCAACAGACTGTGAAGAATAAATAATAAAAAACTATTGATTATTTTGATGACTGCAAGATTCAATTAGGTATTAATTTTGCCCTCCAGTGGACCTATCTAGCAACTCAAAGGGGAAGGGGAGGTGGGGGGTGGCCCCGGACGCGTGCATGCAGAGTGCGGCCGAGCTCAGACAGAGGGGAAAATGTGTTTACCTCGGCGGTGCATTGATGTGCAGTGTCCCACATTTAAGTGCTCCACGAATGAAGCCCTGATGACTAGTGACATTGTTACCAGGGATATTGACCAGTCGGCTCACGTATTGTAATGACAGCTTAAACTACTTGTATTGATTAACATTTTCATAGATTATCATGTGTCATATCAGAAAGGGCAGATTCTCGTGATGGGCACATTAAAAAAGCCCCTCTGGGCAGCAAATCATCGACCACCCCGATTGACACAGGAGGCCGTTGATGGGTGCAGGGGTTACGATGAGGCTCACCCCCTCTTCTTTCCTTTCATCCAAATAAATGCGCTGGTCACCTGCTCTCTGCTTAGACATATTTAGGTTGGACTTGGTCCATAAATAAGAAAAGGGGTCGTAGTTTTGCTGCTGTGTGTCTGCGCCTCGGAGCCTGAGGTGGGGTGAACACTGTCTGAGGAGCTTTCTAGTCTGAAGACACAAGGAGGAAGAGACAGAGGGAGTAGAAACAGGAGGGAGAGCCTGTCTGCAATGGAGAGAGAAAAGGGAGGAGGTGACATCTCTGGGATTTTTGTTGTTGTTGGAGGTTACCCCAGGCTTGAACCTGTGGTTGCCAAATAGAAAGGAAGCTGCCTCTAAATCTGAGGGAAGGACATATTCTAATGTGGCATGCTTTAGCTGCTTTATTGTTTTAAATTTTCTAAAACTTCTTTTTAGCCGTTTCCTGCTTGAGGTAAGACAATTTCAAAAAGTTGTTCTTTTTTATTAATATCAAAATGCATGAACTGAGTCTTGCAGATTGCACTGTAGGCTTTTAAACTGGAACACAATCTGAAGTGAGAACTTAAAAAAAAAAAATCTGATACAATGTTTCATCATTCGATGTTGATTCTGTTGTTTCTACACAGCGTTAAAAGATGAAAACAACTCATTTTGAAGATTCTCAGTCATCCAGGACATGATAAAATCAGAGCAAGCGTTCAATACAAAAACAACAAATAAAGTTCAGTTGTTTTTGTATTGAACGCTTGTTCTGAACTCATTTAGAACTACACGTGACTTCTTGTTTAGTTTAAATCAGGCATGGTTAATTTATTTTATGTTAATTGATCAGATTGTTTACTTTTGCTCGTATATTTCCTTTAAACTCAGAATTTGAATCACGTCGTTCATCTGACGGTGGACCTCATTGTAGGTTGCCGTCAGCGTAGTGTTTGCTGAAGATGAGGAGCGTGTCAGTAGTGATGAGCCCCTTGGAGATGGATGCATCACCTTTTCTTTAGGACTGCAGGGTATTATGGTAAAGCCACGCGATCCGTAACAGTCCTTCACCAGGCGGCAGCCGGCAGTATCAGCGGGATAGCACCAGGCTCAGATAAAAGAGGGGAGCTGAGGAGGGAGGGAGCAGAAGAGAGAGGGAGAATGATGAGTGAGCAATAGGAAGGAGAAGGGTAGAGAGAGAGTAGAGGCATACAGAGGGAGTCGCAGAGTGTGTAACGCTGAAGCACATCTAACCAGGGGCTTTTTTTTCTTCTTCTTCTTCTGTTTTTCTCCACCCTGTTTCCCACCTGGTCCCAGCTCCCTCCAGGATCCAATGATTACAGGGCAGCTGAGCAAGCCGCTGCTCTCCCTGCGCAGAGACATGAGCGCGGCAGAACTCCGAGCGGACAACAAAGTGGCCACCCCAGAGAGCGATTTGACCGACGAGCCCCTGCCCCTGCCCTCTGAGGCCACGGACAGAGAGGGCACGCCCAACAAGCTTTATGGTAAGTCCAAGAAAACCTCACGTCTGATCAGGTGTGCTTCAGGCAGCAGGGAGCCTGAGCTTCCAGAGGTGGGACAGGTGTGAAGTCAGCCAACAAACTAAACGCCACAATCAGCAAGTTGAACTCTGGGCTTTGATGTAGAAATTTCTGTTACAGTTTCATCATTTTAAGTCCTCCTTTTCTACACTGGTGCAGTTTGATATAATTAAATTGGCTAAAGCCAAAAACACGTAATCCAGTTTCACTAAATTCACTCCCTAATACACACACGCTTAATATTTTTAAAGCCTATTTAAAATGCAAGTGTGATGTAGCAGCAACTTTGCACAAGTCTCTATGCATGAAATCTTTTAAAAAGTTTACCTGGTTTGTAAAAATTACATTTTTTTCTGTCAGTAAATTGGCTGCACAGCTCTGAAGTCCTCTTATATTGCGTGTGTTATCTTAATACTACATTTTAAACTTTTGTCAACATAATTTTAACATTACCCAAATAGTAAATGTACTGCATAAAAACAAATTGAAATAATGTATTCATCAATTATAAAAAATATACATTTTATCACTAATTTAATTCGTTTTTATATATTGTTGGTTTTGTTCAATTAAAGATGTATTCCTAATTAAATATTTCAACACCATTACTCTTGATTGTTTTTGTTATCTCCTTAATAAGGTGTTAATCGGTTGTTTGTGTCTAGATGAATGCATTTTTCATAATTAAAATTAATCATGTGGACTAATTCAATTAAAGAGGCTCGTTATGAATCAATAAACACAATGATGGGAAAAAAATCATTTAACAGATTCTTTCATACGAACCTGCATTTACAAAGATAATTTAATAATGAATCTTTTGTTTTACGGTTTTTATTGGAGACACATCAGACTGAAAGTTTTTATTTACCTAAATCATATCAAGATATATAATGTTTACATGTATTTATGTGGTACAACAAACAGGTTACATTTGCTTGATTACAGGTTTTTTATGTCAGTTATAGTATTTTTATGTAATTATAGCAATGTTTGTGTATTTTAAGCTAATTTTCAAAAGTTGATTAACAAAAAACACACAATAAAGAAAAAAACTTAAACAGAATAACTGAAATAATTCACTTATTTTACCATAATTCTTGTAATTTGTTCTCTTTTGCTTCTTCTTGTGTATTTCTGAGGTGTTTATACAGATGGCTCAAGATTTAAATATTAAATAACTTGTAATGGTGTGTGTTAGAGATGTTGGTACGTAATAGTTTCACGTTGTTTTGAATTTAAAGTGAAATAAATTGTGCATAAGTTTAGTCAAAGTAGCTCAAGTGTACTGTATAATTCATTTTTTAACTGTGTGCCTTGAAAGTGGCAGAAAATTGGACAGAGTTTTATTGAGCCTGCCAAAAGTGTGTGCACAAAATAACATGGGAATTTGGAGGTGTGAAAGTTAAATATTCCCATTTAATAAGTTGGATTTTAGTTTTAAATCCTCATCTTAAGAATAACCAAACAAGAACTAAACGGTGTAGGGTTTAATAAGCGTCAACTTTCTCTCTTTTTCCCTTTTTGATCACTTTTTTTATCTGACTCCTCTCCTTTTTCTCAGATGCTGCTGCTTTTTGTTCCTTCTCTTCCTCTCTCACACCTTTATGTGTTTATTTTTTATTTTTTATTGACCCTAACTGTGTTTGTTCACCTTTAATTAAAAACGGCACTGGAATGAGTCCGATATTTTCCTGACTTTTGGGAACGTGATCGTATGAAGTGTTTGGCTGCTGATGGACTGTGGCCATTTTGAGCCACTTGCGTCTGTGGAAGCTGTGAGTTTTGGGGGATGGTTGTCTCTGCCCGGTGGCAGAGCCTTGGGCTGTGCCAGCAGCAGGTCTGGTCAGGGAGCCGCTGCACAGTCAAGTTGTGAGGAAATAGTGGGAAGATGTTGCAGAGTCGTGACCTCTGCTGGCGGGTACAGGGGGGAGGAAGAGGGGGAGTGTCGAAGAAGAGAGACTCGGCATCTCTCTTTATTTAAAGGCTTCCAGACTCAAAAGTGTAGTGATGCTTTTTGGAAATTGGGAAATTGTCTCCTTTTTGCAAAGGCTGTTTTGATTTGTTAGGCTTAGTTATGAACATAAGTTAACAGATCTTCTGTAAAAAGTTAAAAATTTTCTAAAAATAAAAAATAAAATAAAAAAGTGGCAGCGTGGAAAAGTTGGACATTCTGATTATTCAGAATTCTTTTAAATCTGCCAGGAAATAAGTTGAAACTGTTTTGTCTTAAAAATAAAATAAAAAAAGATGCACACACCCTGTATACTGTAATGTATTTTAAATTACGGGTGGAAATTATTGATGCAATGGAAGTATTAGTGTTAGCAAAACTTTTACAAACTTTGCACCTCACTGTTTCTCATCATTGTTATTGTCAGAAGTAGCAAGAGAACAAAACTTGTAAGTTTAAACCAGACTTGGATTGTTTAGTGGTGGTTGTTGTTATGTGGTTCTGAACTGAACAAAAGCCACAGTACAGTATTTGCATTCTTGTATATATATTTTTTTTTCTTTTTCTGGAATTGTGGGTAGAAAACGAGAGATGATGCCACATTTTGAATCTTTACACTGTTCGGATAAAAAAAAAAAAACTTCTTCAGTACAGTACTACCAAAAACAAAATCTCTTTGACTGAGCGCTCCAGTTTCACAAGTGACAAACTCACAAACCAACACGTTTTTACCATACAGAACAAAAAAAACAGAGCGCTGAAAGTTTCAAGAAAATTAGCTCGATTTGTTCGTCTAAAATCTGATTTTTCTCTGAATCATTCATTCTGAAAAATCTTCTCCTAATGCAGTGATTTATTATGAATGTACACTATATTAACAACCACAAACTGTAGAATACAACTTCCCATTACAGTTCTTATTCTTTAATTTAAATACAACTTTTGATACATGTTCACTAAAGTTTACATTTTAAATATAAGCTCTGTGTATAGTGTAACAGTTGCATTAAAATTGGATTAAATTAGTCTTATACGTACTCAGTCAGCCTCAGCTGTTGAACCTGACAGAGATAAATGTCTTTAGCATAGTGGTTTGAAACTGTTTATGTAGTAAGTGTCTTTATGTGAGAGAGAAGTCACCCAGTTGCAGACAATCGTGGTGCTCGTGTTTGTCTACAGTGCATTGTCACCTCGACATGCTTACTGCAGTGGTGAAAGGGTCATTCTCCTAAAAGCTTGCCTGTGCAAATACTCTTCCACTTCAGGTAACAGGGGCTACGAGGCACCACAAACATCTCGCTGCCGTGTATTTATTCCAAGTAGAAGTGGACATTAGGTGGGAAAGCTGTGGTTAGTGGGGCAAGCAATTTTTTTTTTCTTCTAAAGGACGAGATGGTGTGGATGCCTACAGTTTCTGTCTTCTCTTCTCAAGCAAATCTCCCCCTTTCAGACATCAACAGACAAGATAATAAGACACTCAGAGCACAATTCTGTATTATATTCAGCAACCAAAGACTCATCTCTTGTCAGTTTGCATTTACTCTCCCAAGGATGTGACGCTTCTATCATCACGCTGTCAAAGAAAGCCAGGCTGGAAAGACAGGAGCACTCATTTCATACACTTACTGTCTGCATGAAATGGTCTGCACTTATACGGATTCTGCCAAAATGATGGTACATTTTCACAAAGGTCACCTAGAGACCCCCCTTCCCAAAAGAGCAAAATGAATTCTCACTGATTCGTAGTATTGGAGGTCATTCAGGGAAAAAAAATCGCAACTCGCATGGCACAACTGCTCCCATTGTTAGTTTTTTTTTTTTTTGGTCTTCAGACAGTAGCTAAGTTTACAAATTTTGTTACTGTAGTAAAATGTATTTCAGATGAATTATTTAACGTTTTACAGAGTCAAAAAAAGTTTCCTTCTCATTTCTCGTAGCGTTGAACTTGTTTTACAATGCAAACGTTTCCTCAGCCATTTTGTCATTTTGTGATGTATCCCCTTCAGTAGGTCAAACAAATCTGGCACTCCTGAAGCAAAAACAAAGGGACATTTCAGATCTTTTGAAGTTTCCTTTTGTGAAAAGGTTGTGAACAATCAATGTCTTACCTGTTGTAGATAGCTGTTTGAATAGTCTTAATCAAGAGTAATATCATATTTTTTTGGACTATAAGGTACACTTAAAATCCTTTAATTTTCTCAAAAATCAACAGTGAGACTCTGGTGCACCTTATGTATTAATCCTGGTTGCGTTTAAATGGTAACTGGAGCTTATTTATATAGCGCTTTCCAGCCCCCTGTGAGGGACCCCAAAGCGCTTTACAATACCAACCATCCACCCATTCATACACACATTCATACACCGGTAGCGGCGACTGCCATGCAAGGCGCCTTCCAGTCCTACCGGGAGCAACTCGGGGTTAAGTGTCTTGCCCAGGGACACAACGACACATGGTGTGAGGAACCGGGATTCAAACCTCCAACCTTCCGATCGGGGGACGACTGCCATTACCACTACACCACTGCCGCCCACTGGTTTGAGGCCGTTTACTGGCCTCAAACCAATTTTATGTGGTTCACGGCGCTCAAAAAGATGTCAAAATGTTTTATTTTCACTTAATGCATCTTATAATCTGGTGCACCTTATAGTCCAAAAATATGTTAAAGGGGACCAAATATTGGTTTTATAATTTTTTATGGTATGTCTGTGGGCTAACCAGACCATGTTCATTCAATTTAATGCACAAAATAATTCTTAGATAATAAAATATCCCCTTTCTAGTTGTGCCTTTTCTGACTTCCGTTCTGAACAGGCTGTTTATGATAAGGCCACGCCCTTCAAAAATCTGTTTACATTAACTCCGCCCTCCAAAGGGGACCCTGAGTCAGACCCAGAGGCAGACGCCATTTTGGGCAGGGCAAATGAGGCGCTGACGCGTCGCGTAGGCCGCTGAGAAACATCCATAAGTTCACCCTCCATGTTAAAAACTCTTCGTTTGACTCTTCGAAAACAAGCAATAAGGCTGCAGAGTAACACACTGGCTGCTAACTGCTATACACGCTCTCTCTAGCGGGGACCGCTTTTTTCACGGACCACATCCGGCGCGGACCGGATATGGTCCGTGAGCAGTCGTCCGGTTGATTTAAGAGCCCGTAAATAAGTTTTTTCGTTGATAGATAATTAGTTATTAGCGGTACTGCATTTTAACAACAACGAAACATCGAACTCTAGTAGCCATTGTGCTGAGATGAACTCAGGAAAAACAACCGTGACGTCTTTTATACTGAAGTGGGTGGAGCATCACCAGGGGTTGCTAGGTGAGGGGCTGGACTCAGGTTGGGGTGGGTTGTCCTACGGCTTGTGACATCACAAGCGCCAGGATTTGAAAACGAGACATTTATATCACTGAAAAATAAATATACTTAGAGTAAATATACCACTGGGTGCATTTTTTTGGCCCTAGGACTGTTTTTTAAAGAAGTACATAACCATAGTTGAGTAAAAAAAAAACATAAAAAAGTGAATTTTGCATCTGTGGTCCCCTTTAATACTTCATTTTGATTGCCTTGATGCACTAACCACTAGTCCTAGCTGAGCAAAGATCAAAGTGGACCGACGTTGCCTTAAATTGACTTCAACCTTAAAGGGATTGTGACATGATGTTGCAAATTTGCATATTTGTCACAACATATATATCTTATATCATTCAGCTCTGTTCGTTTTTGCAAAATAAATTATAAATATATTAAAATTTCATTCCAAGTTATGGTAGTTTTTTCTCTGGGACACGCCCCTAAAAATCTGCGCACTTCCGCAAAACGTCATTGTGACGTACCCGTGGGAAGCCGCTGCTCAACGCGCATGTAAATAATAATGGCGGAGCATGTCGAACAAACACAACCTATTGTTAGTACATGAATGTATTAAAGCAATCGAAGGGTTATTATTCATCCTATACAGTTATTGGACACTCGATCAATTGAAAAGTGATTTAGACACGGTTTATTTAATACACAATAGCTACGTGGGGTTAGCTTCGTGATGTGGTTTCTTTGTTTTTGGGCTAAGCTAACAGAGTCCCGATTGCATCTGAGATATATCATTTTAAGACAGTAAATCATCCAAAACTCTCATTAATAAACCCTCCCTGAATAAAAAAACTTACTGATGTTACTTGATCGGCAGTAAGATGGTCGCTGCAGACATACGACTCTTTGGGAGGACACCATAGGTCCCTCTTCTCTGTACTTGTCCATTATAGATGAAGTTTCTCATCTTTTGGGAATTTGTGAATGCTCACTTGTTCACTGCTGATATTAGAACACCCAAATGCGCTACGATAGTAGTATAAAAAGTATATCTATAAAATAAACTGAAGGTTCTAGCATTGACATTTGCAAAGAGTGGCACAGCAGCATATGAGTTAATGTACACAGTATATGTATGAGGTAGTTGATGTTGGTATAGAGGCAAAGTGGCATATGCAGTAAGGCACATAAGGCACATTTGGCATCCTTAGATAAGGCTAGTCAGAGAATACTGTATATGTATCAGCAGTAGTGTAGATATAAAAGTAGTGTAAATGTAAACAGTAGTAATAAATGTAAAACAGTAGTAATAAATGTAAACCGTATTAATAAATGTAAACAGTGAATGTAAACAGTAGTATGACTATAGGCAGTAATGTAATACAAACATTAGTGCAAATATGAGAAGTAGTGCAAACTGAATGAGCACATGACCGAGAGTTTAGTGAATAACCCGTTTGATGACACAGAGTCCAGTGTTAAAAACTTTGTGTTGAGTGGTAATGTGTGAGAAAGTTTTTTGTGTTAAGGCAGTTCAAATGGGAGGGGAGGCAGAGCAGGCAGAGTGTTTAGCATTCTGACTGCCTGATGAACAGAGCTGTCTCTCAGTCTGCTGGTTCGAGCCTGGAGACTCCTCAGTCTCCTCCCTGATGGCAGCAGTCTGAAGCAGCTGTGTAGTGGGTGTGTGGGATCACCTGCCATGCAGAGGGCTTTCCGAGTGAGGCGGTTGCTGTGTAAGTCCTGCAGTGAGGGCAAGGAGGTGCCGACGATCTTCTCAGCTGCTCTCACGATGCGCTGGAGGCTCTTGCGGCATGATGCAGTACATGCACCAAACCACACCGTGATGCAGCTGGTCAGGACACTTTCTATGGCACCTCTGTAGAAGGTGCACATGATGGGGGTTGAAGCTCCAGCCCTTTTCAGCTTGCGGAGAAAGTAGAGACGCTGGTGAGCCTTCTTGGCCAGTGCTGCAGTGTTCCTGCTCCAGGACAGGTCCTTCGAGACGTGCACTCCCAGGATGTCACAATACTGTACCTTTAAACTTTTCATAATAATTCATGGGAATGCTGTTCTGTAAACTTTTACATCAATGCCAGTTATAAATTGCATGATTGCAAGAACTTCTATTGCTCATTGCTACTGCAGCTGCTTGTGTGTAGCTAACTTTCTAATGCAGAAATGACAATGATAGAAAGGCTTGGATAAAGGAGCAGTTTCATGATAGCAGCAATCCCCTTTTGCCTGTGCTTTCTTGGACAAGCCATTAGCTCATGAATCCAGTCAGGGTCAAACTGTTTCTCCAAACTACAAAACACTACATCAGATAAGATAAGAATTGTTCATATCCTTTTAACAAAACCTCACATCAAAAATTCTGAATACAGTAGTCCAGTGCTTCTCTGATATTTTTCTTTTACGCCCCCCTAGGAAGAAATAAACATGTCGTTCCTCGCAAATTCTCTGCTGCGAATCTAAATACAGTAGTATAATTTGTCTATAAAATTGTTATAAGTACACCTTTGCATAACATTGTATCCTTATTAACATTAAAGGAAACAAAAAAGAAAAATCTAAAAAAGCTAAGTCTGGTCCTCTGGACATTCTCTGGACATTCCAGAGGATGTCCAGAGGACCAGACTTAGCTTTTTTAGATTTTTCTACCTGGATTATTGAGCATGCATCAGGGTAAAAAAGAAAAAAAATTTTTTTTTTCATTTTTCCTTTATTTATCCAGGTAGTCTCATTGAGCCATGATAAGTCATTTTCAAGAGAGACCCTGGATCAACTTACAACTAAGAATAACTTTATTAACATTGTTTTTTAGTTTGTAACAGAAACAACTTAAAGTGCATCAATTTGCCTAAATAAATAAATAAACTTAAATCCTTGTTTTTAAACTGTAAACATTTTTGACCATTTGATACTGAAAAATAGCATTAAATATACGGTAATCAATAAATAATAAATTTCAACTGATAAGCAACATTAACTCAGGAGCACAGTATATAAAACACTTTGAACCATCTGATACTGAAAAATAAAATATAATCAATAAATAATACATTCAAATTAATCGGCAACATTTTAACTCAGGAGTGTTATAGAAAACACTTTGACCTACAAGACAAAAATTAATAAACCAATTTGTGCTGATTATTTTTTTAAATCAAAATAAGGAAGTCAAGTCAGGATTAATTGGCTACAATGAGCACACTCATCGATAAAACAAAAAAAAAAATGTGTCAATGCGAAAGAGGAAAGAAGGAGCAGGTGTTGCTCTCACTTTGAGTTTACTCTTTGTTACATGCATGCTGTGGGTGGCGTCCAGAGCGTCATAAAAACAGCAGCGGAGGTGTCGGAGTTATTTATTTATCGTCTCAGCAGCAGAGGGGAGCGACACAGTTCAAGCATGGCTCCCCCAAACCACAAGACAGTCATATTTGTTCATAACTTTATTATTAGTAAGCCTGAGAGATACGAGCAAAGACTTGCCAGAACGTACGCGACAAAATGAGAATGGTGAGAAAAAGAAAAAAACTACTCCCTGCGGCAAAAAAAGCATGTCCCCCGAGGTCACATGCCCCACCTGGAATCGCCCCGGCAAACACCCCACCCCTCCAGGGGGGCGTGCCCCACTATTTGAGAAGGACTGCAGTAGTCCCTCGTTTATCACTGGCGATCCGTACCCTGAAGCCCCATTATAAGTGAAAAACTGCAAAGTATATATGTGTGTGTGTGTGTGTGTGTGTGAGAAGGAATTTTAATCACTTCCTACACTCTTGCAATATTCTAAACAATGTTTCTAGACTCTCTAAAAGAGCACAGCATGTCATGATCTCAACTCTCTGCCTCCTGCTGCACTCTGCTAGCGCTCTCGGCCACGCCCACTTCTCCGCTGCAGAGCGGAGATATGACACGCTGCAGGAGGAAGCTTCTCCTGCAGCTGTGGGCTGCACACAGGTGCTAAATAATTTAAAATAATTTGTTTTCAATAAAATTTCCATGCCGATCGTGCGGCTCATCCATCAGTCAGACAATTGTGTCATGTCCAGTCTTAGTTTGAAAAACCACAGTAGAGTGAGTCCACGAAAAACGAACTGCAAAGTAGCGAGGGACTACTGTACATTCTGTTGAACTTGAATGTACAAACTTTTTACATGTTAAGTTTTGAAATGCCCTGTTGTAAATACTTTGTAAATATTATTTTTCTACAATAATACTGTACGAGTAAGAAAAGAGCTTCTTACAATGTGGAGGGAAAAAACGCGCTTCCCATAAACTGTCGTGTTTAATTAATTTGATTTTGTAGAAATCATTTTATTTCACTGATTTCTTGCTTCTTTATGTGCTTGGTGCTGGATATATGTTGTATATCGAACTTTCTTTTTTGTTAGAATCTCTCCTCTACACTCAGAGACACAAACACACATGGCTGGAGGCACGAGTTCTTATTATTTTTGTGTAATCAGCTTAGTGAGAAAGATGCATGTTGGGATAGGGTGCTTGCTGATGCAAAGAGCCTTCTAATGTTGTGTGGTGGGGTTAAGTAATAAAGTAGCACAAACCCATGGTTAAATGGGCCACAGTAAGTAAATAAGACTGGGTAAAGTAGACCGAGGGGGGAACAAGTCTCTCCCCAGGAGGTGGATCTCATTATGAGGATTTCAGCTGTCTGCTCAAACTTGAAAACAAGCTTAATGCATGCCTATAAAGCAGGTGTAATACATTTGCTAATGTGCTTTCTGTGCCCGTGGCAACAGCAGCACAATCACAGTATGGAGGACAGGGAGGGAGGATGAGTACAAAGTGGACTTCTTGTTTTCATAAGAAAACAACAGCAAAGGTCATCGGGTTTCATGGATGCTTGTTTATGCAGAAATGACTTTGAGCAACACATAAAGCTTCAAAATAACTGACAGCATAGTTCTCCCCGTTGTTTTTTGTGTTTAAGGTTAAGAAGATTGTTTTTTTCCATAACTTTAAAAAAGAAAATCTCCAAAGAGGAGTACATAACAAGTTCTATAGGTGGACAGCTGTGGAAAAAATAAATTGAATTTTGCTGTTCGTCTATTTTAGGTTTGCACTTCCTTTAAGTTGGGAACTAATTTTTCATTAAAAAAAAGAAATGTGTAGCATGCAGTCTATAACCAATATCAATATGCCTTTCATGTAGAGCTAACAAAGAGGGATCTCGTCTACAGGCCCGGACACGGTCGGTGTTGTTTAGACGTAATTGGAACTGCAAGGGTCACATTTTCAGAATAGAAATTACTGTCTTGTCTTTGACTTGTGTGGCGTGAACCAGAGATGCATCCCACAGCCCTCGTGTCCTTCACAAGCCTTTATTATTTATACCGTTCCCTCTTTGAGCAATGACCAGTACTAATGCATAACCTTCTGTCCTTCTGGCTGATTCGCTTCCTTTGAAACCAAAGATTGAGGCAGGCGAGGTGGGTGTGTGGTGGATGAGGCAGGGGTGTGGGCAGGATAAGGGGGAGCAGTGAAGATCCAGGCTATCGAGAAGTTATTATGTTTTTTTTCCCTTTAGATCTCGAGTTGTGGAATAACACTGTGATGCTTCCTTTCTCTTGAATAAAGTTACAGTATATGCTTCAAAGCAACACTATTTCCTGACGTTCCTCCTTCCATTATTAGGCTGCTCCCCCAGAATAATGTGATGGGCCAAGTCGAGGTGTCATCATTACCACAACAGTTACGACTACAGTAGTTTTCTCAAATAAACTCCTAGATCAACTTTTTTGGACTCAGTTTTAGTGAGGATGAAAGTTACAGTATATGCTTCAAAGCAACACTATTTCCTGACGTTCCTCCTTCCATTATTAGGCTGCTCCCCCAGAATAATGTGATGGGCCAAGTCGAGGTGTCATCATTACCACAACAGTTACGACTACAGTAGTTTTCTCAAATAAACTCCTAGATCAACTTTTTTGGACTCAGTTTTAGTGAGGATGAAATATGTTTTTGTGCAGCCCGTATAACTCCACAGTGATTAAACCTGTGCAGCGGCGCTGCTGTGATCCATTATTATACCTCAACAGCAGAAGGAGTCAGCGAGAAGGAGGGAGGAGACAAGACTTTGAGGGGCAAGGACTAGAAAGTGGGACATAGGCCGCATTAGTGCTGGATAGCCTTGGGGGTCCAGGCTGATGTGTCGGGCATGACATGTGGGTGTCTAGTCCCCCACCCACACACAAACACACACTGCACTGGCTCCTTCTAAATGTCCTGCAGCTGACCAGACATGGCTCAAGATGTTTCTTTTAAAACCCGTTAACAAATTACAGATGCATGTTTGAAGTTTAATGTAGGAAGAAGAGTGGTCTTTTTTTTTGTTTTTGATTTTAGTATTTTTTTTTTAATGGCAAATACATTTTGGAAATTGAAATCAACAGATTTTAGCAGTGTTGTGTAGTACTGATCATTTTAAAGATTTGAATAATTGACTCATTTTAGCTGAATTAATCATTACAAAATGCTGGTGAAGATTCTCAGTCGTCCAGGACATGATAAAATCAAAAAAGGCGTTCAATACAGAACAACTGTTAGTTTCCAATTTACATATGTTGGTGCGTGGCAATGGCTTATCCTGTTATAACTTCTCCCTCTCACTGTCTCCTCACTGAATTGATAAAGCTCCTCGGATGAGAAGCGAAACGTCTTGTTGCTACAACTAAAGTCCAGTTGTTCTGTATTGAACGCCTTTTTTGATTTTAATCATTACAAACCGCTTCTTGCATTGTTTCTACGATAAAACTTGAAATGCCTAAAGTTATTTTACCTAAGCAGAAGACTTACGGTACTTAAATCCCTCACATAAAGAAGTACAGCTACAGATGTTTGTGGACTTTCTGCTTTACAAAATACTCTCATTGTTGTCACAAAATTTTAAATCCAGAGGAAAAGGAGACAGAAGAAGGCCTTTTTCATCACGGGGTTGTGGACTGCAGGCAGCAGAATCCTATTTACTGCAAATGTTGTTTAAGTAATTTCGGGGGGAAGGCAATAGTGAAGCAGGCATCCCCTAAAAGGCTTACAGCTCTCTAAAGCTAGTCTTCATCACAGTGCCCCACCTTTACAGATGGCTGTAAAAGGATGAAGAATATGTTGGGTTGTCGTTTGCTTCTTTTATCCCCTAGCTAATCAGGTTGACATTGCTTCAGGAATGAGCCAGATGCTCTGTAACAGATGTGCTCATGTGCAAAGTGTCCAAAGTCCCTTGTGAAGATGAACACAAAAGCCCTCTTTTCCCCTTTTCCTCCCTCATCCTCCTCTCCATCACACCATCCCTGCTTCTTGACCTTTGAAATGGGCATTGCCTCTTCTCACCCATTTACCTCCCTCTGGTCCCTCTTGTGCGTGCGCTGCTTCCAGCTCCACTCCAACATCAAGGGAGAGACAGGTAAGAGCTGTAGCAGAGCACTCTCTGACACCAAGAGTGCTCTGCTACAAGTTTACATGAAGACTTGTGGCCGTTGGTGAGAGCTCAAGTGTTGGAGACATTGTTTGCATTCAGATTGCTCATGGAGTCCAACAGATTACATGGAAAACCTCCCACCAGGAGAAACATAAAAACGTTTTTTTTTTTTTTTTGCCCATCCTTTGTCTTTGCCCTCTGTCCTCTGGGTCTTCTCTCCTTTGCTTCAGGCTTAATGATCACCTCAGAAATAGTCACAGAGCTGCTGAGGTGTAAAATCCTTTCTGTTCATGG